>MJUU01062680.1:0-35713 GCA_002080025.1 Modiolus philippinarum
GGGGAATTATATTTAATCGATTTGTAGCGCTTCAAGTTAATTGTTTTTCGTCAATTAAAATTTATTTAGAGAATTGTCATATAGGAAAAAATATAAATACACTTCAATTTCATGAATAGTTTGTTTTGTATATGGTATATATTTATTTCAATAGGTTTAGGAATCCAGTATTCCTTCTTACTGGTATCCGAGAGGATCGTTTCGACCTTCAATTACACGAGAGTTCCTATCATGAAAGTCCCGTATTATCAAGTGGATCTTGATCTTTATCACAAGGGAATAAAAACATGTGTGGACAAAACGTAAGCCAATCAGAAAAAATATAGGCATGACCCAGTTTTTTATTTGTCCATTTATGGGGTTAAAACAAATTAACCGGACAGAGTCGTCAAGAGTCGAACTCCATGAAACAAAAAGACAAATCAGGTGGAAACCACCAGAAAAATTATCGGCCGCAATGGTAAAGACGTGGTAGAGGCATTTAAAAAATGGCAGGTTAAACAGGTTTTATAGGCACCAAATTCCCCCTTCCATTGCGGCAGTGTCCGGTAGCAACTCAACAACAATTGCTATTGAAAGGTCGTAGACAGTTTAAAGAAATGATTATCCAAGTACTAGATAAAAAAGCACCTTTTATCAGAGTTTCGACGCAAACTTCAAATTTTTCCACGAGGGACTGATATCTATTGAAGAACTTTTTCATGATTGTATGAGACGGAATTTTTTGAAACCTTGATCAATAAGGCGGTTACGGGCCGGGAATAGCTATAACTTTTTCATGGGTACTTAAATTAGTGATTTCGATTTCTATGAATTAAAACTCCCGAAAAAATACATTTGGAACTTAATTTCGAGGTTTAAGTGAACCACGAAACCCACGGAAATTTAATTGATTGATTGGTCGATTGATATGGGGTTTAACGTCACTTTCAGCAGTATTTCAGCTATCTCATGACGGTCAGTTTTAGTTAATGGAGACAACCGGATTGTCCGGTGAGAACCACCGACCTTGGGCAGATAATTGACATACCTTATCACTTACGATTATAGGTCGAGTGCACCTTTCTTGTAATGTACAAAGTGGGGCGCGAACTCACACCTGCGGTGATAGACTACAGTGATTGTATAGGTAGTAAAACTACCTTAACCACTCGGCCACCCAGGCCCCACGGAAATTTTTACCCCACGAACATTAATACTTTCAAAGTAAGTGTTAAGTCAAGTGATAAAAAATTTAACTCTAACAAATTTATGTATTCAAAAGAAGAAAGAGATTCCAGTTGCTGTGACATCCAGGGCAACACGAACAAAGAAATGGATAGAGTCGGGAAATATCGCTCTTGATACGACCCCAGAGAGATCTTGTGTGGTAAAATATAAAATGGTCTTCATACTATATGGAGCATCGTTTTTGACATAGTTTTCAAACGATGGCCAACTTTCCATATTATGACCTGACTATCCCGCATAGATATGGTATTTCCGCTATCCACCACTCGTTACACCGACAAGCAGCTCATGAAGTAACAAAATTACATAATACGGAATTAAAAAGAGTCCTCTTTTGTCGTATTTACTATGCTTAATACACTGTTATATATACCAGCTAGATAATAGATTGTGTTCCCAGAAACCCCTACCAGGTATTCCATTCAATAGACAGGAAGTATGACTGAAGAACATGGAAATGGGATGCACGGTATAGCCAAACATTTTTTACAAACTCTAGAAACGAAAATCCTAGACGAAAAATTTAAAATTAAAGCTTTAAAATATCAATCAACGAACGGGCAATGTGAGATGTTTGAACGAGAGCCTGGATGCAGGTAAATTTTCAACAAGCCAGCGACAGGGGCTTATTACATGCATCCCAACGGGGGGAAAACCAAAACACCATTTAAAAAACTGGCGACCTATAATTCTCCTTTGTGTTGACCACAAAAAGCTTCAGCAAGTATTGCTAATAGAATTAAACCTGTTTTGAAAAACATTATTAGTGATACACAAAAGACTTCCTTAAAGGTAGATATATAGGTGAATGCACAAGATTGATATTTGATTTCATTGAAAAAATTGATGAGGAGGACATTCCAGGTCTCTTAGTTTTAATTGATTTTGAAAAGGCCTTTGATACTTTTGAGTGGTAAATTATAGTACATATATTAGATTTTTATGGTTTTGGACCTAGTTTTAAACTAGAGGTTCTCGGGAGCCTGTATCGCTCACCTGGCTTTCAGTTGCCACAATCGTGGTAACACTGTAAGTTTTACGGTTGATCTTCAGTCTCAAACTTTAGTACCTGATCATGTTATACTATATTTCTTTGTTGGGCTTTTTCACAAAAAAACGTCTTTGGTAAGGACCACTTTCGACACCAGTTCGTCATTTTGTAAATGGCGGTCATCCAACAATTTTCAACATCGGTTATGAAGTCGCAACATCAGTATCTATTTGGACAAAAAAAATGTCATTTAAATAGGACAATGTTGAAATTTCCCGCCTTTTTGGCGGCCATTTTGAAAATGGCAGTCAACAAATAATTTTTAACACCGTTTTAAAAGTTGCGACATCAATATCTATTTGGAAACCAAATTTCATTGAAATTGGACTATGTTGAATTTTCCCGCCTTTTTTGCCACCATTTTGAAAATGGCGGTCAAAGAACAATTGCTAACATCTGTTTTGAAGTTGTGACATCAATACCTATTTGGGAACCAAATTTCATTGAAATCGGACAATGTTGAATTTTCCCGCCTTTTTTTCGTGGCCATTTTGAAAATGGCGGTCAGCGAACAATTTTTAACATCAGTTTTGAAGATGTAACATCAATTCCTTTTTGGAAACCAAATTTCATTGAAATCGGACAATGTTGAATTTTTCCGCCTTTTTTGGCGGCCATTTTGAAAATGGCAGTCAATGAACAATTTTCAACACCAGTTTTGAAGTCGCCACAGCATGGCAAACATTTCATCATTTTACACTTAACCTTCATCTTGTATAGTTTGGGAAATAAAAGACGAAAAATATGAAAATTTTAAAAATTCGGTGAAAATAGCAATAACTCCTACAAGGATTTATGGATTTTCTTCAAAATTTCAGGGTGGATAGATCTTGATATGCTGAACATTTTTGCAATTTACACTTGACCTCTATCTATAACAAGTTTTGAAATAAAAAATTAAAAAATGCAAAAATTTTGAAATTTTACGGAAAAAATTAAGGGTTTAACTCCGATTTATTGATTTCACAGTGGGTAGATCTCATCATGCTGATCATTTTTATCCCATGTCAGATTTTTGATATCTGTAACGGTTTTCGAGTAATTTGCAAAAAACAGCAATTTACCCCTATATTCTATTTTTAGTAACAGCGGTCTTGTTGTTTTGTGAACGGACATAAAAATCACAAACTTGAAAGTGCATACCCTGGTGATGATTCAGGCCAAGTTTGGTTAGTATTGGCCCAGTAGCTTCAAGGAGAAGATCTTTGAATAAAAGTTAACGGACGGACGACTGACGACGGACGGAAGACGGACGCCGAGTGATGGCAAAAGCTCGGATTGCCTTTGGCCAGGTGAACTAAAAATGGATAAAATGTCTATATACTGATATAAGTAGTGCTGTGTGCTGTAATGGTCATGTTTCAGAATTCTTCTATCTAGAAAGAGGGTGCGTCAAAGGGATCCTCTATCACCTTACTTATTCATACTTGTACTAGACGTGTTCAGTGCGACCATCAAAGATAATCCCCATGTAAATGGTATACAAATTTGCGACTCGGAGTTTTTACTTAGTCAATATGCAGATGACTCTTCACTTGTTTTGGATGACAATCGAAAGTCACATGACACTTGTCTCTATATTTTTGATAAATTTGCTGAATGTGCTGGATTGAGAGTTAATCTGGATAAGACAGAAGCCATATGGGTTGGTTCAAGAAAAGGGTGTAAGGAAAAGATTCTGCTAGAAAAAAATTTAGCTTGAAATTGGTCCGGTAAATTCAAATTATTGTTTGTTTGAGGAAGACACAACTCTGTGTAATTTTACTGAAAGAATACAGGGAGTCAAAACACTTTTAAACTCTTGGGCATACAGAGAACTTACATATCCCGGAAGAATTAGTTTTAAAAACTTTGGCCCTCCCAATTTTTGTACAGTGTTTTACCGTGTTACCAAACCCCCGGTTCACATATATAAAGAAATTCAAGATATTTTTTTTTTATTTTCTATGGGATGGTAAAAAGACAAAATTAAAAGGAATGTTTTTATTAACGGGTATGAGAATGGAGGTTTGAAGATGCAACATAAAGATTCGTTTTGCTATGCGTTAAAATTAACATGGCTCAATAAACTTATTGATCCTCTTAATTTCTCTCAATGGAAAATTTTGCTGTTGGGAAAGATCCAAAAATGGTTAGGTGATAAAATATTTTATTATAATAAGGAATGATTAGATTTCCTGGAAAGAAAAATCCTTTCTGGAGGAATGTCCTTGTAAACTTTTCTAAACAACATGTTAACTGTACAGAGGCTGTTGATATCCTGAGTCAACCCATATGGCTAAACAACAATTTAAAAATCAATGGAAATGTGTTTTTTTACCCTTCATGGTGTGAAAATAACATATTTTTCATTAATGATATTGTAGCAGAAGATAACATACTTTACTCACGGAGGAATTGAAAATCAAATTTCATCTTCAGAATAAATTCATGCATATAACAGTGTATTTACTGCTATCAAAAGTACTTGGAAGAAAATAATTTTAGAGGGTGGAAAAATTGACGATGTTAAATGTTAATTTATACAAAAAATTAAGGGGGGATCTAAATTATGTAAATATTTTTATTTATTATATATTGGGAATATCAAAGAAAATCCAATAAATATCTAGGAAAAATGGGAAAATGAATTACATTTAAAGGACCAAGAATGTTGGGATTATCTGTTTCAAATTCCTTTTTCAGTTGCAAAAGATTCAAAGCTACAGGCTCTCCAGTTCAAATTATTACATAGAATTCTTCCAACAAATTTCTTTTTGTACAAGTGCAATCTGAAAAAGACTGAGTTGTGCTCCTTCTGTTATGAAACAAAGGAAACACTAACTCATATCTTTTGGGAATGCAATGTAGTTAAAAACTTATGGATGTCTTTGGAGAATTTATTGAAAACTATAGGAATTGATTTTTCTGCAATTGCGCAGACTGTCATTTTAGGATTTCAAGATGAAAATCCTCAAAATGCCATGTTAAATAATGTTTGTCTTATATCAGAATATTATATTTATATGTGCAGATGCAAGGGTACGGATATACTTTTCGAGGGGGACTTGAATTTTTTAAAACTTCTGATGCTATTGAAATTATCTACATACTATATGACCCCTACACAAAGAGTTTTAGTAAAGAAGAAAAATGGGAATTTTCGGAAGCAGTACTCAGTGGTTAATACGTCATTATTATTAATATTATATAATGTTGTGCACATGATATTATTTTGTACAAGTAATTACTTGTATGAAAATACTGTACAAGTAATTACTTGTATGATTGCAACATACAAGTTATAACCTGTACAATTTGGATTGTACAAGTAATAACATGTACAATTTTGTCAGCAAAAATAGTAATAACTTGTACAATGATACAACCTCCGATTTCCTGGCTTGAATATTTGCTTTCTTTCTTTAAAAATGAAATGCATATGTAGCATACCAACTACAGCATGGTGTACTAGGAGTATCGGGAGTAAAAAATCTCATTTTCAATTTTTCGAAAAAGGTGAGAGAAATAAATTTTTGAAAACATAAGAATATACCAAACCTAAAACCACATATACCAGCCATCTACAATTTACACCTATTTCGGTTTATGGACTTCCAAATATTTTGATTTTATCTGCACTGAAGAGACATAATTTGTCGAAATGCGCATGTGCAGAACCTAAATTCACAGTAACCTCGGTATTTTGTTATTTGTTATCACTGGGCCGATGCCACTGCTGGTGGACTGTTAGTCCCCGATGATATTCACCAACCCAGTAGCCAGTACTTCGGTGCTGGCCCGAAAACCGAATTTATTTAGAAACATGCAATATCTAAATTTTAGTAAATTTTGTTTAAAACTAAGGAGTATCTCCATCTTGCATAGCTCTGTCCTTAGCTGATTTTGGCTTTTCTATTTAGATCTTATTGGTTATTTGTTCTCTATCAGTTTTACACCTATTTCGGTTTATGGACTTCCAAATATTTTCATTTAATCTGCACTGAAGAGACATAAGTTGTCCAAATGCGCATATGCAGAACCTAAATTCACAGTAACCACGGTATTTTGTTATTTGTTACCACTGGGCCGATGCCACTGCTGGTGGTCTGTTAGTTGCCGAGGGTATTCACCAACCCAATAGCCAGTACTTCGGTGCTGGCCCGAAAACCGAATTTATTTAGAAACATGCAATATCTAAATTTTAGTAAATTTTGCTTAAAACTAAGGAGTATCTCCCTCTTGCATAGCTCTGTCCTTAGCTGATTTTGGCTTTTCTACTTAGATCTTATTGGTTATTTGTTCTCTATGAGTTTTACACCTATTTCGGTTTATGGACTTCCAAATATTTTGATTTTATCTGCACTGAAGAGACATAAGTTGTCGAAATGCGCATATGCAGAACCTAAATTCACAGTAACCTCGGTATTTTGTTATTCAGTATGGAGTATCAGTATGGAGACCTCCACCGTGCAACATAGTTTGGGATGTCTTGCATGTCCACTTCCTGGTTGACAGAATTAAGAATGTTTTTTGCTGTTTGGCGTCACAAAAAAATTTCTGTCACATTTTTCTCAGAAACCATGTATCAGAGCCTTCTGCCATTCTTACATGAAATATCAATATAGGGACCTATACTGTGTAACAGAGTAAGGGATCTCTCGTCTGCCTACTTCCTGTTTCACGGAACTTAGATTATTTTTTGCTTCTTGAAACTTCCTGTCACATTTTTCTCTGGAACCCCATATACCAGTCATCTGCAATTCAATATGGGACGTATACTGTGTAACAGAGTTTGGAATGTCTTGCATGTCCGCTTCCTTTTTGATAGAACTAAGAATGTTTTTGCCTTTTGGTGTCACAAATTTCTGTCATTTTTCTCAGGAAGCATAGTATCCTAACCTGAAATTTACATGTATCATGGATTATCAGTATGGGGACCTATACTGTGTACCATAGTTTGGGATTGCTTGTTTGCCCTATTTCTGTTGAAAGGAACTTGGAATCAACTATAATAAAATGTGAGTAATTGTCCTGATATAGCGTGAATGTCTAGGATATCCCAGCTAATTAGATCAATTTTCAAAAATATTAAAGGCTAAGTAGAGACAATAAACAATATGGTAAAACATTTCAAGTAGGAAAAAAGCATACCTCAATTAGAAAAGCAATCTGTATTTATTTTCCTCTTCATGAGCCCCCTTTTTCATCTGTTTTTGCACCAACTAGAGAACTTGAAGCCAGTATATCATTGTACAAGTTATTGCTATTTTGTTTTTGTTTGTTTGTTTTTTTTCTCTTTCATTCGGTATTTTGTTATTTATAATGAAATAAAAGTCTAGATTGAGAAAATTTACAATACAGCTAATAAATCTATAAGAAGAAAAACATAACCAAATAGATAAGCAACCAGTATATATTTTCCTCTTCATGAATTCCGTTCTTATCTGTTTTTGCTCTAACAAAAGAACTATATTAGCACCTATTATTAGATAATTAGGAAAGGAAAATTCAAACCAGGAACTCTGAATTTATATCCTTGTACATGCCATCATACAAGTTTTTACTTGTACAATATTTTCATAAATAATAACATGTACACGACATATATATTTTTTCCTTTCTTGTCACTATTCCATATGTAACTTTTTATTTGGTGTTTTGTATATGTGTTGTACATGTAATTATTTAATTATTGTGAGTTGTCTTTGTATATCCATTTATTGTTCTGAAAAATAAAACATTTTGACATTTGTTTACCGATTCTGATTTAACATAGCAGTGACCCACTGACAGTGTGACAGACTGTATACAGAGCAGGACATGCTTACCCTTCCGGAGCATCTGATGCCACTCTTTTCGCGAGTTCACACTGTTAGTGCTTAAGTTTTTATTTTTTTAATTTTTTTTGTAGTATTTGCGTTTTGTGGTTGTGTAGCGTCTCTTGTCTACTTCATATTAAACACACTTGTGGCACGTGTATTTGAATGCATTAATGCATCATATATGTTTACGAAACCGGCTCTACAACGACAGTTTGATGAGAATGACTTTCGTCCGACTTAAATACGTTGTCCCATATTAAGTCCAACAATTCGCACAAGGATAATAAACTTGCTCCTAAAAATAATCCCATAGCTCCACCAACATCACCTGAAATAAAGAAAATGTATGTGGCTGTACTCATTTATAGAACTTTTATGTGATAAATATTGGGGTAAAATGGAGCAGAAGCACCATTATATGAAGGGGAACTGAATTCAATATTTTGATTGAAGGTGGAATAACAAATACCGAAGTTACGTTCAATTATCATTAATACAAGTGTCAATATAAACAAAGAGAGGCGTGGGTTTTTTTTTCTGCGCAAAGCAAAAAGAAATAAAACATACTTATTTTGTGCTATATATTCATTTATATTGGCAATGTTGCACTTTTTTTTATTATTCAAATTCTTAATCAAGGCCTATTTCGCTACTAGCCTCATTTTTTGTCTTCTTAATTTAATGTGAACAAAATGTAGCCACGTTCATTCCCTAAAATTACGCTTGAACACTGGTCACCCTAGGCAAGGAGAAGTCGAAAGTATTATTTCATTTGATTGATTTGTTTAAGTTTTACATCGTGTAAGCAGTTTTTCATCAAAATCAGAACAAAAACATACAAATAAAGAAACAAATATAGGATGGTCGAAGGACGTCTGGCTGCCACTGGAAAAAGAGAGAGATGATTAAGAGCAGGAAAATATATCTAAAATGCAACAAGCGTCTCTGTTCTTGTCGAAAAAGGTAGACTGATGTATATATTGTATGAGGCATGAAATTCCTCTACACAGTTTGTCTACAGTGGTTTCATATTAAGACCTGACTGCATCTCATCGGATCGACAAGGTTTTCTCTAAAACTAACCTGAGGAACGTCCGATAAGCTCTATAGAAGGGATTCCAGAAATGCTTGTACTCATATCCTGCTAGTGTCGGTCTTTAAACAGGATAAACCCCGTTAAAATTTGTCCAGGTTAATCGATTATATTGCTCTTCAGCTGTCTGGTCACAAATATCGCTAAATTCAATATATTTTATATTTATCCATCATTAATAAGAAAGTATTTACTCACAAAACAATGCGAATGTATCAAACGCAACTTGCTGTGTAATTTCTTCATAATTCATTTGTCTGTAGAAAATATCCAATTGAGCAAAATTTTCTCTGAAATGAATGAATTAATCCTTTCTCTCAAGCATAACTGTTTTCAAATTGAAAGAGTGTTTAGCATATGTGTAAGTTAACTCTTAACGTACGAATGTGAGAATGGGCCTTTCATTTTTCACTCAAAACACCTAGCAAAGCAAAGACATGAAACTATCAATAGATACTTAAGGATGTTCGCTGGTCAATTTTAAAATAACAAGGATTCCTATTAAATGTGATTTTTTGCTAGAAAATTGTAAAAGAAGTAATTTAAGCCAAAAAAATTAATAGGTTACCGATGAAATTACTGGGATACAAGTGCTTGAAAAAATGGCGGGATCCTGAACTCCTCTGCATTTTTCATAGGTTTAACACGAGGAATGTTTATCAAATAATGAATGTGACAAAATAACACCAATGGAATAAAATTTTGTCAGAATGCTCCAAAAGATGTATTAAATGAAATTATGGAACAAAATTAGGGGGTCACCGGGCAAAACATTAAGCTTTTAAATGGATGAAACCAGAGAAATCCGAATATCTGACAGAAATACATAAACATGACCAGCTAACATCCTTAAATTGAAGATTATTTGATAATCTGGTTAGCCACAGCCGGAGGGATTTCTTTTTCAAGAAACACTATACCTAAGGGTTTAACTAACGTACACCCCGAATAAAGAGAACATATTCACATTTAAGCAAATAACATAAGAAAACACAAGAACGAACATACAGTTAATTAATTGTACATTTTTTTGTTAATACCTATTGGAAACTTTTTCATGATATGTCTATAGGGATATTTGCATCATTAATTGATGCATGTATGTCAGGGGAATAAAAGGTTTACGGAATTTGAAGCCCAAGAAAAAAATTTTTTGGTTGGTATGATTATCGTATGTTTTTTCTGCCATCTTGATGCTTTTTATTGCATTCTTTAGATAAGCATATCAGTAAAGAATCAGGTTAGATAACTCTACCGACAAAAATCTGTACCTGTTGTTTGAATTAATATTTTTTTTTTTTTTTGAAATAATATTATTAAATGTTTGATATAGGTAAAATATTTAATTTGAGAACGTAAACATTCTTTCTGCTCAATATTTGTTTATTTAATATTTGGATGTAAAAAACTGCCAGATTTAAAAAAAATCATATGACGGTAATTTTCTATAAAACCGCATTTTCAACAGGTTAACTTGGAAACCAACTGAAACCCTTCCAACAGATGAGAGTTTTATAATTCACATATGTGCAGAGCAAGTTTCATTACAATCGGACCTATGGATTTTTTTAATGTACTGTTAAAAATGAAAATGTGTGTAGCTTTTGCGCGTGGTCTTTCGATTTCGACTCGAGTTATGTTCCTTTAGCCACAAAATCTAAGTTTTTACCACTTTGAATGTGCTGTCATCTGGCGTTAATTATAAAACCTACTTTAGTGGTCAGACGTATTCCATTTTAAAACCAAAGATATGAAATGCACTAGCATTAAATCCATGTAACGGAATCGAAATAAATTGACTTATTTTAATTCCTAAAAAAGTAGGAAATTTTCTACAGCTAAATATACTGTAGCCTACAGGTAAAGAAAATGGATATACCAAATGAATTTCACAGTAATACGTTTTAGAAATGATACTCAATTTAAACAGACATGCTTAAGATCTGACCAATCGAAAGACAGCCAATGGATTTGTAATAGTTTGACCTTTATTTTTTTAGTAGTAAAATGGGTCGACCCTTAGTGTTGTTAGTCAGCAAAAGGCACATAAAACACGCAGACAACCTATGCATATGTAATGGCTGGGCCTTTATTGATATGAGTAGCAAATCGGTGCGTAAAAAATGTGATTTGTTAACATATTCTATAACAATGAAAAACAGGTTTTCCCACGTAAAAACAAATAGGAAAAAGAAGGGAAACGGGGAATGTGTCAAAGAGACAACGACCCAAAGGGGAGTAATAACAACTCAAAGCCAGTATATTTCAACAAGAAAATGATTTTGTTTTAACTGAAGCACATTTTTATGACCTGTAAAAGGGGGGGGGGTAGTGCTGGGATAGGAGGAGATAACTCTGTCTTTCACTTTTTTAATACTTACACAAACAAATAGAATCATTACGATAAGTACGATTAAAATTTTAAAATTGTAAAAAAAATTTCCACACAGCAAATAAATATTCATTTTTTTCATGAAAACAAATACATACCATGAAGTTATTTATAATGAGTGCATTTTAGTCTACGTTTTTGCAATGCTGTCCAAAGATAATGAAAATATGTAAAAGTCGGATTTCTTTCAAGGGAGGTAATTTATAGAACAGATTCAGCAATTTTGTTGACTTTTACCTAGTTTATTCTCAATTGAGAAAAAATGCTTGTTTTCTTTTTATTTTCAGTTTTTGGTGAAAATTAAAAGATTTTTTTTAACTGAAGTGCTTGATAGTGATCGAAATAGTATAAAAATTTCAGCCTATACTGTTCAGAACACCCATGTATTTCAGCCCAAACTAGTTTAATTTAGGACTATTATTCATGCTTACCTTCGCACATGTCTAAACTACAGAAATTTGCATTTGAAATAATTTTAAATCAAATAAAAATTTAATTAGAGCCAATTTCATACACCACAGTCAAGTCCTGAACGGACCAATTAATATGAGGCTACAGGGTATCTTTGATGACCACTAGACATAAAACGGGACAGTAAAAATTGTTGAAAATTGCTTGAAATCTACATGAACATGTGTAGTTTTGATACTGAAAATATTTTAAAAAATTATACGTCAGGAAAATTTTAGGCTTCCCAAGGTCTACCCCCTTAAATCAATAATTATCTCAATTATATTGTTAATTTTTTATCTATTGTCTGTCGGTTGTCAAAGGGCAATGAAATACCGAAATGGTGTTGAGTAAATTGGGCCATCTCCTTTACTGTTTCTCTGTCAGCTTTTAGTAATATTTCTTTATATAGATTTCCAAATGTTTTGATTTGATCTACATAAGTTGTTGAAATGTGCATATGCAGAAACTAAATTTACAGTAACTTCAGTATTTTGTTATTTATGTTAACGACAAATATTTATTGAAAAATTAACACGTAAATAGAAATTTTATATTGTTGTAAAATTATGATATTGTGGTGTATAACAAAATACCGAAGTGACTGTCAATTTATTTTCTGCAAATGCGTATTTCGACAACTTATCAGTGCAGATCAAATCAAAACATTTGGAAGTCCATCAACCGAAAGGCGTTAATAAGGTGAAGGAGAACAAATAACCAAAAGGATCTAAAAACAAAAGCCGAAATTCAGCTGAGGACAGAGCTATGCATGAGGGAGAAATAACAAAATTATAATTACATTAATTTAATATTTTACAAAAAAGATATTTCATAAAAAAAAACAGCCAATTCAACAATTGATAAATATTATTTATTTCTTTTTCTCTCATGATTCCCTTTCATTACCTATTCCTAGCACGAATAGTTATTTCAGATACAAAACGCGACTTTCAAGCTGAAGTTAGATATAAACTAATTGTGTTGTTTTTACGGAAACTTTTTTTTGGTCGAGTGCCAAGTATGAACACATCACGTATGTTGTGCTCTCACTTTTTCCACATTTCTATTGGACGACTGTTAGATATCGTTACCTTGTTAGCCATCACAGAACAGCAGTTCGGCACTAAAATAAACTGTATACATATACAGCTCATAAAAATAATGGCAGTTGGAGTTAACATATGTGTTACGGTCTCATGTTCCTTTACTCCATATTCTTTCGTAAAATACTGCATTTAGTTTTGAAATGATAAGAGAAAAAGTTTTAACATCTCAAAAGAACTGCATATCGCTTGATATCAACTCTCGTTATTTAATTGCAAATATAATGAACTCGACAAGGGCTCGTTTATTTTATTTTGAAAATGCATAGCTCAAGTTAATATCAATCGATATACATTTTTTCTGTGGTTATGAAAACTATGAGTTATTTACCTTATATACTTTTCATCAATTTGTAATGTGTCCAAATACTTTTGGAAATAAGCAACCAGATCTACAACGGCTCTGTTAAAATTCAGTCCTTCATCGCCTACTACGGCATAAAAACGTATCATCTCAATAAACCTAGAATAGTTTGATGTAACCTCATTCAGTATCTCACTTGAATTGCCGAGAAACATCAAACTACCGGTGAAGTTATAGTACGTTGAGGAGTAAGTGTCCTCTACAACAGTTTTATAAATTTGTTTGGTTGTAGATTCAATTTCACGAAGCGTGTCACTAAAGTCAGACTCTTTGGTTAAAAGTTCATACAACAAGTTCTCTAAGTTGGTATTACCAACAAGAATACTACCAGAAGTGAAATTGTATGCAATGTTATATTTGGAACCAATCTCATCGTGCATATATTCATGAATCAAATTATGAATAGCTATGAGCGGTTCAAATAAAGTAGTTTTTACACCTTCAACTTTAATGTCTAGAAATTCGAACTTCTTTTCAATTGATTTTGTTAACGTTTGATATGTAAAACAAAGCCTTTTATATTCCTCCATCTCTTCTGTTAAAACTCTTAACGGTCGTTCTATTACCGCATAGTAAACATCATATCTCACGTTTATCCAATCTGATATGACGTGGCTGAAATTGTTCCTTAGTAACGCTAAAAAGGAAGTATCCAGAGATTGGTTAAAATAAATATTTGCTGCCATATTTCTGAACTGTTTTAAGATAGTATAAGTTTCATTAAGGTAGTACTCGTAAAGTTTAACATTTTCTAGTTCCTCGTTGACAGATTCCTGAAGAAGGCCAACTGGCACAACATAGTTATTGTGACTATTTGGTGCGTGATCATACGAATAGTTGAATATTTTATTGCCGGTTTTGTATGCATCGATTAATGTAGTATAGTTACCAACAGTCCTTTGAATAATGTTCTGCCTGTTGTCTAAAGTATTTAAGATATCTAGGTAAACGTATTGTCTAAAATCGGACAAACTTGGATCAAGATTGAACAATGTCCATAACTTGTTTTCTAATGATGATATGAACTCACTATATCCAGACGCTATTACATGGGCATTGTGCTCTTCCATAGAGTCACGATAACGAACAAAGTTCTTCTGCACCGTGTAATACTGATAGTCATACACAAATGTTTTCCATTCACAAACCCATGACAAATGGCTAAACTCTTCTTCTAATTCGTGAATTACCTCGTGTATCATATGGTCTAACTTCTCGAGAAACAAGTATTCAATTTCCTCAAGTTTGTGTTCAAACTGTTCTTCTAACTCGTGAAGCTCTTCTAACTTACCACCATCCATTCTTGATGTAACTTCGCTTACATCGATAAGCTTTTGCCTAAATTCGACTGTTTTGTTGTGATCAAATAGTTTGTTAACAGCATATTTTGAAATAGATGCGTATGAAAGATCGGTTTCAAAGTCATGTAAAGAGCACGGCACTGGACAGTTACATAATGTTTCAGATATTGATGGAAATGAGGCTACAATACAAATGCCAATATAATTAGTTTATACTACATAATGCATGTACATTTATCAACAAAGCAAATAAGAATAATACAAGACAGTCTATGACAACCAGGCCAATAGAATACCGAAGGAATAAGCGATGTGTTTATCACAAAAGTAAAGATACATGGCACAAAGTTGTGTTCTATCAGAAAAAAATTAAGATCAATAAATTAGCCGCGTCATCGTGTTTGAACCTGTTTTGCCTTAACTTTCTTATTGGTGTCCTATATGCTCTCCTACGTTTTCATGAGAAAAAATGCGAATTGTTATACTGATAACCAAGTTACGTAAATTTTTTTGTTAAATTTAACCAATCCTATCCGAAAATTTACCTTCATAAGGACTTATCTTTCATCCTGCATTATGCGTCCTACTATAAGTCCCATCGCATCATGTTTTCTTTTCATTAAAATATTTGCCTATTATTGGTCATCAACAAAATATCACTGAAATGTAGATTTTTTCCATTTAACCAAGAAATCCAAAATGTTCGAATAATTAAAAGTCAGAGAAATATGACTCTAACACCAAGATTATTGCCAGTCAGAAAATATCAGACACCTAAGAGAAAGATTTCAAGTACTCGGACGAGTCAGAGACGTTAGAAATCGAACCCGATGGTGTTTTCTAATGCTATCCAATGATCCATTGATATTCTTTTTTAAAACTCAAAAAAATTTGAGGGGCTTATGTTTCTGAAAGCATTTACTTTTTGTTTTATCACTATTATTAAGAAACTCGTATGTTTTTTACCAATGGATTTGGAATAAACTGCTGATTTTTGTCAAGTAAAACAAAATCACAATTATTGTTACACAACTAAGACATCTACACCAAGGACATTCACCCAAGGGAGGCAAATTTGCGAAAGATAATGGACGGAATAATTTTCAAATTGTTTCTTTTCAAGTAGAGAAAAGAGAACTTCTACAAAAGAAAATGTAAAGCTTTTTTCCTCAAACCCCTACTAAACACACCTGCATTTATATATACATAAATGAGTCCAACGAGTTTTTTATATAATTATTGAGTTCATGTCCAGTGACCATGCATTATTTCAGCTATATCAGGAAGAGTGAACAAGTTAATATAAATTGAAATCTTATGAGAAGAAGGAAAAAACAAGTTATTCAAAAATGGAAAAATTGGTAGGGACAGGAAATTAAGATGACGCCTTCAATCTAAAGCGACTGAAAGACTTTTTTTAGATAAATTGTTGTACTTTTTTGCAGCTTACCCTAACTACCAAGCATAAACATTGCTTCCCTCAAGTCTGGTAGCTTTAAGTTGTGTTGTGAATTTCATTCGAACTTCACATTGTAAGTTTTAATAAAGAAAGGAAATAGGGTAAATGTCAAGGAGACAACATCCCATCTCCATGTTAAAACTACCCAAAAACAAAGCATCTAGGGGTCACCGTATGGTCTTCAACTACATCAAAGGTGTAATTTAGTTCATTTTTGTCTTCGTCGATATTTGCTGCAGTATTTTTCTCTTTTTATTTTCCTGTCCCCATACTAAGTGATTAATAGACGATATGAAAACTTTCACTTTGTTGTAGTCTGAGGATAAAGGTAACATGTACAACTGATTTCAAATTTATTGTCAAGTGGTTAGAATGATATTAACCAATGAGTTACCAAAAGGACCTTACAACGCCTGATATGGCGGATTGTACGCGTTGAGCAGATCTAGCATAACTGTGATACTTACAGTTTTTTAGAGTTTTTCATTGTCGGCCCTTTATTTGTTTATATTTGTATGTTTTCTCCGTCATTTTGTATCAAATTTCGCTACATTTTATTGTTGTGTTCTTGTATTTGATTCTGAAATTTTCCATTTTTACCTTTTTGATACGGTGATCTGTTGCCAATTTATTCACAATTCCGTGAAGTATCAGCAAAAGATATCAAGGAAGTATCAATAAAAGCTCGGAATGTGTAAGTGTTTTTTTTTGCAGTTTATAAAATGAGCCATGTCCAGTACAAATATAATTATTCATACATTAAATTGACTGACTGGGAGGTTTTTAACGTCCTTGACTACCTTTGTAGGTCTCGCACGGACCATAATTGTAACAAAAATTAAAAAAAAAACGAACTTATATTACATCAACACGATAAATCTTATGTATTAGTTCCTTAAAAATAGTAGAGGCAACTCAGTAGATAGCAACACAGAAAAAGGGGGCTAAAAGTGCGTAACATTACCAAAAGAGTCGTTATCTCAATCATAGTTTAGTCATTACGATCCGATTCAATGGTCCAAGTAAAACTTAATGATTAATTTCGGACAATGCCACAAAACATACACATTGAAGTCCATGGACAAAGAATAAATAGAACAACAAATAACAGGAACACAATTTTCTGCAAGCTCGACGTTTTGTTCAATACACTTTGAACTTTTATATTTATTGGCCGCAGAACTTTAACTACATTGTGTTATAGGATGTAATTTCGAATGGTGCAGTCATTGCTGATTTACTAATTGTTTGGTCAAAAATAAACATACCTATAACTTTCTGTAAGCAGTTGTAATACATATCTACTGAACAAACTTTTGGGCTGCCTAGAAAAACAATATTATACAACATGAGTGTATAGTAAACGTGTATTGGTTTATCCTGGCTTAAGCTTTTCGATTTAACACCTTTGTGTGCTTTTAAGATGATGAAGGATTGATTAAAGCAATCCAGCAAAAACTTGATACATAAAACTTCTTACGTATAGAAAAATAGAAAATACAAATATTTTTCCAGTCGATATTATTCGGTGATTGTAGAGGTCGGAAGTGAAATTGGTTAAAAGATGCTTGCTGGTCAGTTTTGGCCCTACATTCAGAACTTGGGCCTCTGTAGTTTTATCCATTGTAAAATATTATTATTTTGCCTAGATTTCGTCTTTTAAATCCATTTTTTATATATCTAGGAACATTCAATGTAATGTTACTTAATCAATGTAATCCTATTTTTCCTCCATGATTGAACATTACTTATGTTAAACCTAAGATAGAATGGTGCAGTTTTCTACCAAGCTTTCATTTACTTTTCAGCTAGATTCATTATCTTAGCATATGGTTTTTACAATACTGATTTTGACTTATCCTAGATTCACTCATGGACAGTGTTAGGGTGCTGTAAACAGGACAGGACATGGAAACTATTGCGAAGCAAATGCTGTTACTCTCAGTTTTGTAAGATTTTACATGCACTTCGAACGATTTGGTTTTTAATGTTGTCTTTTCATTTCTGTGTTTTTGAAGCTTTTCAATGTCATTGTTTATTTGTGTTCCCGTTGTAGCCATGATTCTGGACTTCGATTTTCGTAATTATAAATCATTTGTTCATTCGGAATTTTACATTCATATAAAAGTTGATCAGCAGAATATCATTTGTTTGTTTGTTACTTCGGTAATTTGTATTTTTTATTATCACTGGGTCGATGCGACTGCCGATGGATTGTTAGTCTCCCATGGTATTAACAAACCCAGTAATCCAGTACTTGGGTGCAAGCCAGAAAAACGATTTTATTTTGCAACTTGCATTATCTAACTTAGAAAATTTGGTTAAAAACTAAGAAGAATCGTCCCCCATGCAAGGCTTTGTCTTTCGCTGATTTTTGCTTCAAATTTATACCCTTTTGCTGATTTCTTCTCTATCAGCTTTCATACACGCATCTACATGTTTCCAATGTTTTCATTTTATCTGCACCGAAGAGACATATGTTTTCGAAATGGACAAATGAAGAATGTAATTTTGCAGTAGCTTCGGTAATTTATCATATAGACTACATGTATTTCATGTCTGTTGTAAGTCAGGAACCTTTATTCATGCTTTTCATATTGCTTCTTGGTTACTCAAGATTGTGCATCTTTCACAGCGAAGCTGATGCGCGAGATTTTCTGCTTTGTTGGCTTTTGGATCCTTAAATCATTTTACCAATACTTCATCTTACCTTATATTTTACTGTATAACTGTGTATAATATATATTACACAGTCTGTTAGTGACCTAATATGGTATATACACGGTCAGTAAATTTTATATTGAGCGAGAGCATATAAAAACTTGTGAAAACCGCAACAAAAGTGTTGATGTTTACATGGTGACGTCATGTAATGGCTGCCACTGACTGTATCTTTTTCATGGTCACCCAATATGGAATATGTACGGTCAGCACGTGACGTCGTTTGACCAATCAGCGTTTATAAGTGGATATAGGCGTATATACATGAACATCACTAACCTTTCTCATGTGGCATGTATATATGTCGACAACCACAACTTTGATAGGATAATTTTGATAAACAGTTCATTCTGCAACTTGAAAGAGAGTAGTGGTCCATGTACTCTAGTTCTGTGTATCCACACTTTCCATGTGGATCTGGAAGATTATTTACCTAAAATTTAAAAATAAATTGCGAAGCAACATTCATTTTAAAACCCGATTTGTTCAGGCCTTGGGATTCTCTTTCTGTAGACTTTACATTTATTTAATAAGTTGAATGAAATCTGCACTGAAAAGTCATAAAGTGTTGAAATGGCCATATACAGAAATAAAATCCAAATTACCTTCGGTATTTTATATTAAATGATTATCTGAATATATCATTCATATCTTAGAAGTATTGCACACGTTGGATGTCTTGGTATTATATTGGTCCTATTTTTCGCCACTTTTGGTAACACTAGGTACTTCTTTCAGATTATTGTTGAATAATGGCTTTCTACATTACTTAATTCTAATGCTACTGGTGAGAGATTACATAAACAGTATAACAAATGATTTCATGCATCCTATGTACTTTAATTTGCATTTGGCATGCATGTCTACATCCAATCCAAACTGGCCTCAGCAGATAATATACTTCAAACTCTTGACCCCCTGGTAAATGCCATTCACCTCTATATCAGCCATTTTCCAGCTGAGCGATATATGCTCTTGAGAGCCCCTTGTTTCAATTTTTAGTGGTAAAGATGTTGCCGTTTTAATGGTGAATTTCATGCCTGAAGTCTAGTGTAAGATATTGTTTTAGACAAAAATCATCAGAAGTCTTAATAAATCTCATTTTTGAAATGATTATAATATTTGAAAATTTGTAGTAAATTCAAGTGGCTTAACATGAAAATAAAAACACAATGTAAGTGTTTTTTGCAATTGATTCGTTATGACAGAATTGGTAATTATTTTCAGACTTTTTCATTTTGCACTTAATGCCATGACTACCTCATAAATGTAGATATTAACAAAGTTACGTACAAAGTTGTTAGAAGTCGAAATAAATATGGTAAAACGTTGAATTGGGGCAAAATCACAAGAAATAAAGATAAAAATCAATTGTTTCGTCTTGGTACAGGCATTCAATTTGAAACTTAGGATAATCTCATATGTTGTCTTGGGATAAAGTAAAATGGTAATATATGTTTCTCAGAGATACCAATTTTCTATGTGTTTTGTACGAGAAGTCTGTTTGTATTTACTTTCTTAAAACCAGGAATTTTTGCTGTCGTATTATGATTACCACAGTTATCGATGTCATACGTGTTTGCCATAACCTCAGGGTCGATGCCACTGATGGTGGACTGTTAGTCCCCGGGGGTATTCACCAACCCAGTAGTCAGTACTTCGGTGCTGACCCGAAAACCGATTCTATTTGGAACCTTACAATATCTAAATTTTTGTAAATTTTGTTGAAAACTAAGGAGTATCTCCCTCGTGCAAAGCTCTGTCCTTAGCTGTTTTTGGCTTTACATTTAGATCATATTGGGTTTTTGATCTCTATCAGTTTTTACAAATCTTTTAGTTATGGTCTTATATGCACTGAAGAGACACAAGTTGTCGAAATGCGAATATGCAGAATTAGATTCGCAGTAACTTCGGTATTTAGTTATATGTTACCACTGGGTCGATGCCATTGCTGGTGGACTGTTAGACCCCGAGGGTATTCACCAGCCCAGTCGTCACAACTTCGGTTCTGACCCGAAAACCGATTCTATTTGGAACCTCACAATTTTTGTAAATTTTGTTGAAAACTAAGGAGTATCTCCCTCCTGCAAAGCACTGTCCTCAGCTGATTTTGGCTTTATATTAAGATCATATTGGTTATTTGATCTCTATCAGTTTTTACATATCTTTGAGTTATGGTCTTCCAAACGTTTAGATTTTATCTGCACTGAAGGGACATAAGTTGTCGAAATGCGCATATGCAGAAATTGAATTCACAGTAACTTCGGTATTTAGTTAATTGTAGTACATGTAAGCTGAATATATGAGTTTCTCGACATAACAGGGAAAGAACGTGTCTCGTCTGTGCTTTAAAACAATCAAGATATTTCAATACATTTCATGTTGCTTCTAACTTTTTCCAGATAAATGGGACCCAAGAGCGAGATTATTCAGAGAGATAAAAATATTTATGTAGTTTGTGGTCCACGATGTAAGAATTGAAAAGTAGTGTATTAACGCTTACGGATAAAACAGAATTAATAAAAGTATAATAGACTTTGAGACATTGTAGGTGTTTCCTGTTATCTTTCCTATATTAATTTGAGGTTTCGGAAATAAACTGCGCATTTTATTTGTATATTATTTCTCCCCTTGTCACTGACGCCTTAATCCGCATTGGCACAGAGACCTTTTAAAAAAAGGAACCCTTTCATATGTATTTTAAAAAAAAATGAATCCCCAGAACGGGAAAGGAAGATGCATATACCATCTCGATATAGTGGCAACAACAATCATCCAAAAAGCGATGGTCTAACAAGAATTACGAACCAAAGCGTAATTTCGCTGAAACATGTGTCCGAAAATGACCAAAGGCAATAAGACAGAATTAATGAAAGTTTGTAAATTTAGCTGTTTCTGGAAATATATTGAATATTTTCACCTTGATTTAGTGGCAACAAGCAAAAAAGCGGCGGTCAAAAGAAAGCCGAACGGAAGCGAGATTCCGCTGAAACACGAGGCCTAAAACTGACAATTTACAACAAGCTTGAAATTCAAATGTTCTGTTGGATATTTTAGATTCATCTTGACCTGATCGACCCGCGCACCACTTCGCTTTAACCATCATTTACAACTTGTGGAATGGTTTTATGTTTTTCCTTTGAAGTAAAATGTACTATATATAAGATACAGTTGGATTTAGGAAAGGGGAGGAGCTTAAATGAATGTCACAAATGTACAATAACTGACTGTAGCTCCACTTATTGTAGGCCTTTGTGCCTCCAGTTATTGTACACTTTTGGAGGTCAGAATATGTTTTTAAAGGAAATAATTTCCGAAAACGAATCATCTTATTAAAAAAAATAACATCAAATTTTTGTGAAAACATGTAATAAAAAATTGTGTCAGCTGAAAAAAACTAGATAAACAAACGCTGTCCGGATTTCAGTCATTTTCGATAATTTATCTGGATGACAGAAATAGACTTCCATAATTTTCATCTAATTTGGGTTGAAAAACGACCAGCTTGCTCAACTTTACAACCAAATCCCTTGTTCTTCAAGAAAGTCATTTTCGCATATGCCCTTGCTTTTGAATTTACGCAATTACCCACATATAATGAGATACACGTATCTCGGTAGATATTTAGCGCCATTCTTTCGTCGAATCCATACTGAATCTATCCATTTAGTGCATATGCATGTCAGTGTGGCGCTACTCTCTCTCTCTCTATTTATTGAAAACGTTGACTGTTCAGTTAGTTTATCCTTTTGTGTTCATATCTTTTTTTTTCTATCATTTTTTTAAATTCTTGAACTGAACTCTTCTGTCATCCATATTCAGGGCATAATCAATGTTCGTTTCCCTTGTCTTTTCCATTGTTTCAAATGTACCGAGAATACCCATATACATGTACTAGTTTACTGTTGAAAAAAACAGTTTATGTTCAATTCTGTATTTTCGGCAATCTGTGTGCTAAATCAACAACAGAATAATTATTTACTGCTTTCATTATCTGGAGTATTTCAGTCTCACGACGGCATTTTAAATCTACCCTTCTTCTGTGTTGGAAAGCTCTAAAAATTCAACGCGTGCCCTTGTGTGATTCATTGTATGAAACCACTACATCTTAGAATAAAGTAACACCCAGCGTGCTGAAAATTTCCCAAAATATCTTTACCTAACGACTTGCTGCTTTTCATTGGCCCATTCCACAAATCATTTACAGAACACGTGGTTTACAATGAAGGGGCGTGGAAATCATCTCGTCCTGACGGACTCGATGATTTCCACACCCCTTCATTGTAAATCTGATACAGATACACACTTGTTCACTGCTGCAATCCTTTTCAAGTATCCTTACAATATATTAATGTACTCTTTCCACTCAGACATATCAATGTACTTGTCAGATTCCAGGAAATGAACTGTTTGTTATTGCATAGAGGACAGTGGTGATATTTAAGGATTCATTTTCGTTTCGTTTCGCAATTCCACATATAATTTGTGTTTTATGTAATGTTGAAAACTGTATCTTGTTTTTGTGTAGAAAACAACGGCAGTAGAATACCGAAGGAACAAAGGGGTGACATTCACAAAAATCGAAGTCCAAAGACAGGGCAAAAACGAGAACACAGAAAACAATGACGCCAGACAGACATTAAGCACAGAACCAGAAACCACAACATTCAGAACAAAGGCACTCACAGTGTGAACTCCAGTGAAACTGAGAGTGACATCAGGTGCTCCGGAAGGGTAAGCATGTCCTGCTCTGTTAACAGCACCCGTCACACTGTGAGTGATTCAATCCGGGAAAATGTCAAAGTCNTCCTTGTGTGATTCATTGTATCTTAGAATAAAGTAACACCCAACGTGCTGAAAATTTCCCAAAATATCTTTACCTAACGACTTGCTGCTTTTCATTGGACCATTCCACAAATCATTTACAGAACACGTGATTATCTGTATCAGGTTAACAATGAAGGGGCGTGGAAATCATCTCGTCCTGACGGACTCGATGATTTCCACGCCCCTTCATTGTAAATCTGATACAGATACACACTTGTTCACTGCTGCAATCCTTTTCAAGTATCCTTACAATATATTAATGTACTCTTTCCACTCAGACATATCAATGTACTTGTCAGATTCCAGGAAATGAACTGTTTGTTATTGCATAGAGGACAGTGGTGATATTTAAGGATTCATTTTCGTTTCGTTTCGCAATCCCACATATAATTTGTGTTTTATGTGATGTTGAAAACTGTATCTTGTTTTTGTGTAGACTGACGATTCGGTTCTCATTTACTTTATATTGTGAAAGTTTAATTTCAGTTAAAGCAAATAATCTGAACAATGCCGAACTTTTAAATTTTTCATATTGTTTGTGTTTTATTTGCCTAGACATGAATTAATAATCCATTTTGGTACAGATGTTAGCTTAGACAAAATCTGGCGAGATGAAAATGAAGAATTATGCCCTCTTTTTTCTTGTCTATCGGAATGGTGGGAATTTTACAGGGTTACGGTTGGCTTTTTCACTGAAGCGGCTATTTCATTACTGTTAACGGATTTGAATATCTATACCCTTTAAACAGGATTTTTCTTTCGTAGTGCGACAGCGTTCTACCAGCAGACTAGACTCCTTGAGCTAGCCGGCAGTTTAGCGGTGGTGTTCTTGTTTTTAGTGTTTCCGATGTTGCCTTTGTCCATGGATTGTTCCTTTGATTGACGGTTCGGTTCTTATTTACTTTGCAGAAAACTATCAAACATATATTCAAAAATAAAACCTTCAAACATTAAACAGATCCTGTAACTGTGACCGCATAAACATAACATTATCAATCTTTCTTATTACTACGATCTCGATTTACATTTTATTTCAAACTGAATTCTTTTCCAAAGTAAATATTCCTTTTATTTCTAAATGATAATTCATTGTCAGATGCATATTAAAAAATAAAGGAGGCATCTCGCAATCCATAAAATCGTTATCTCTCATTTGAATTAAATATTAAATTTTCATTACATTTTTTTTTCATTTTTAAACTATTGTAGGCAAATAATCTGGTGAAAATGAATTTGATATAGAAATAAAACCAAATCCCAGGAAATTTTCTTTGTGTACTTTACTGTGATAATTGTTTTATATCACATTTAAATGAGAAAATGACATTAGGAAGATAACACCTATTACCAGATGGCATGTAAAATTCCCTGCATGATGTGTGGTGTAGCTCTGTCATTTATTTGTTTGTTATTTGAAGTTTGTGTGTATATTTTTTCTCTGATATATATTTTCATAATGTTATTGTTTGCAAAGTCAGTGCTTCGGTTTTTTCATTATCATTTAGGTTGTAGACACATTCGATGAGGGGATCTTTTTTTTCTTTTTTTTCTTAAAATCCCCCTTTTTTCTAAAAATCACTTTAAAATTAATTTTACAAAATGTATAACCTCTTTCACTTTAACACCGACAAATACATGAGACCCAGGTGATATAGCTTGGCCTAAGGCATGGACCATCGGTATTTCATTCCCTGCATGGAGAAGAAACTTTATTCCAGCAACACTGTGTGGGCCAGGCATGTACTCATTCTGCTCTATATTCAACTTCAACTGTAAACCGTTTGAAATTCCTGAAATGAATAAATAAATATGAATAATGATATATTAACAATCTAAAAGTTAGTTAAAATACTGACTAGTCTCTGCTGAGAAGCGTATATAAAATATATCATTTATATGTTTCCTTAATGGTTTTGCCAGACAGTGATGTGTTATTTGTCATATCAAATGCATTTTAATTTATTGTCTTGAGACTATAAGAAACACAAAACCGATGAAACGGCTTTGCAAATCATTAACTTGTATAATAAATTTCCGTTGTAATAAACTGAAGAAGTAGATGTAAATTGCCACATCACAGAGATTTGTTTAAAACCGTTATAGTACCATTAGAAGATGTCCTGTGATCATTGTTTGAAATTGTGGCGTTGGGTCATGTCTAATAATAAAAACTCTTTATAACGAAATTTTAAATCATTTATCACATTAGGTTTAACCATTGATCATCTCAAGTTATTTTTGTATATGATTTAGAGCGGAAAAATATGTTTATTTGGCAAGATAACAACGATAATAAAATGTGTTCCCTTATGTATTACTACCGAAATAATCCATCGAAATGGAATTGTTTCTTGGGAAATTATGATGAGTGGTGGATACCATGTGGTCACCATATGGTGTGCATGGAGCTAAAATGACAAAGTCCAAATCATGTCAAAAATGTGGGAAAAGGGAATTATTGGAAAACAAAAAGCGTATAGTGCACATCTACAATATGTAATTAAGCTCCTGCATAAGTTTCATGAAATTCCGATCAGTGGTTTGGGAGCAGTAATTGATGCCAGCTGTTGGGTACAAAAAGACGGACGGACGGACGGAAGGACGGTATGAACACTATATATCTCCCGCAAAGCAGGGGGTATAATGAAATCTTTTCTACATCTGCCCTTTCCAAATTTCAAAACTTGCAAAATAGAATAGCTTTATGTGGAATACAAACCAGGTATTGTTTTATTGTGAATCTGTCTCAAACAAAGACAGTAGATCACAAACAGAAAGTCCCAAAATGTGGCTAAAACGAGAATACATAAAAACTATGACAACACAAAGAATTAAGACAGCAACAAGACATAAAATCAAAAACACCATATTCTAAACTTAGGCACTTGTAGAAAACCGGGAGTGACATCAGTTGTTCCGGAAGGGTTTTTTTGAAGATCTCTTTGCAAGCTGTTTGGTGAATGTTGTTTTCTAATGTCACTTATTTCTTCCTTAAACGTAGGGAAATCACATAAGAAATGATCATCCAAGTATTTCTTCTGAAATGCCTGTACCAAGTGAGGAATATTGCAGTCCATAATTTGTCCGTTTGTTTCCGTCTGATGTCTTTTTGTCTCATTGACCTCTGCTCTTCACTACTCTGTTCGGTAATTTTGTTTTTATCCCCATTCAGTAGACATCGGCAGTATCAGTGAGAGGCCAGTATGCGTGTAAAACCCTCAGGTTACTAGATCCCAAAGACATGCAGAATATCCTCTCGATTTCTGTAATTACGTGAAAAATGTAAATAACGTCCCAGTTTTTTCTTGATTTTTAATCGGTTTCAGGTATTTTAACAACATGTCGAGGATGAGAAATGCCCTTCGTAAAAAGTATTATATCTTGATATCAAATGTACATATCTTCTATGAATCTTTTTCAAATGTGTTTATCAATTTATTAAATCTGTAACCTTGTTGTTAAAGTTTGGATGTAATAGATGGTTACGTTTATTAAAATCGTCAAGAGTAGAACAAAGGTGTGCAAATAACTAAATACCGAAGTTACTGTGAATTTAAATTCTGCATATGCGCATTTTGACAACTTAAGTCTCTTCAGTGCAGATAAAATCTAAACGTTTGGAAGACCATAAAATCAAATACATGTATGTTGAAAAACTGATAGAGAACAAATAAATAAATACCGACTGAAGTTACTGTGAATTTACTTTCTGTATATGCGCATTTCGACAACTTATGTCTAGAGTTTTGAAATAGAGGAACGTTGCCGTAACGAAAATGTAAACTAGTAATACTGAAATTAAATCGTCCCTTTTATCGTAATTTTGTTGTTTTATATACTATATAATATGTCATAAAAGATTAGTACCAGTTTAATCACTAAATGGTTTTATTTACCTGGTGCCGTAACCAGTAATCCTTGAGAATGTCCATTCCAAGTGTAACACACCCCATCATCAGTTAATGTAGTGACAAAGTCGTCCGCTGTACATTTCGTTCCTTTCCAGATACAACTGAAACGAGTACATTTTAACTTTAAAAAAATGTATTATGGATATGTATCCCAAGTCAATCAAATGAGGTTCTCTTTTCTCCCTCATAGGAGAGAGAACTGTTCAATCTTACTGTGGATAGGTATTAGACATGCAAAACACGTTTATTCTTGTATGTATTTTGTATCTTGATATTTTGTATCTTGTATTGTTTATTGAACAAATAAAAATGCTACATTAAGCTTAAAATTTAATATAACAGATAAAACACATCATTAAATGTAAAATATAAGCAATAAAAATAAGGAATTAAACACAAAATCTAACTTTCAGCCAATTTACCTACCATAGATTCGTTTAAGTGATCTTATTTGTAATTTATAAGAATCTTGCTTTGATTTTAAAATGTCACACTTCGCAAATAAATAAATAAATAAAACGCTATCTTTGTTTTTCTACTGTAAAATTCTTCTTGGTAAGTTGAGGAATCCCCTCCAGTCTACGGATCTGTATCAGTCTACGGATCTGTATCATTTTTTTTATTCAGAGTAAGTGCGAAAATGATGATAAATAATTTAATTCTATGCTATTAATTATTTCCTTTTACAAGGGGTGATAACAAAATTACCGAACAGAGTGGTCAAGTCCATGAGACAAAAAGACAAATCGGGCAAAATTGTTGACCACAATGGTCCTGACCTGGTACAGGCATTTCGAAAGGAATGGTGGGTAAATAGTGATTCCTATTTGGTTCATTAGATTTTTTTCATAATTGCAGAATAGAAAGATGATGATATGCTAACATTTTTGTTATGTTAAAATAACCTCTATCTCCTATCGTTTTTTATGTATAAAACAAGTATTACAAAAATTTAACGCCACTTTTTACATTTGTGGCTAGTGCACTGACAGTGCCAGAAAAATATAAAAAAATAGAAAATAAGTGTTTTCGATTTATTTGGTCAGATAAACCTGACAAAATTAAACGGAACATATTTATTGGCAAGTTTAAAGATTGGGGTCTAAATATGATTGATTTTGATAGTTATTTTAAATCACTTAAAGTGTCATGGGTTAAAAAATTTGTTGCTAAAAGTTTAAGCAACTGGAAATTGATTTCTTATAAGTATTTTTCAGTTTTTGGTGACGAATGGTTTGTTTTTAATATGAATCTAGAAATTAAAAATGTGTAACATGTTCAGAAAAGATACCTGATTTTTTTTCAACATATACTAAGATATTGGATAGAAGTGGGGGGGGGCAATGTAAAGTACGAAAAAACTATTTAGATATTAGGAAGCAAGTTATATGGGAAAATAAATTTATTACTTTTATAAAAGTCTTGTTTTTACAAATTTTATTAATAGTGGAATTGTTCATGTCAATGATATTGTAGACGCAAACAGGGAAATAAGTCAAGATATAATTTTACAGAAATTAAACAATAAAAGTAACTGGATTGCTGAAATATCAATTCTGAAAAAATGCTAACTGGTTGCAAGACTTCAGTTAATTGTAAAATGCAAATGTTTATTGACTTTCAAACTCGTAAGGATGTGTCTTGTTTAACAAACAAAATATTGTATTTAGTATTCATTAAAAATAAATTCTGTACACCAATAGGTATAACTGTATGGAAAAATATTTTCACATGGAAGAAGGACATAGCATTACTAATCTGCTTCATTTTATATTTTATTTTATAGAAGAAAATAAATTAAAATGTTTAGGTATAAATTGTTAAACTGTATTCTTCCAAACAAAAAATTGTTAGTAGTAGGGAGTGATCAGTTTTAGTCCCCCCAAAAACCCGTGGCGCTGTGGCGCACCCAAATAAGGTCAGTCCCGCCCCTTTGTGACGTCACGATATCCCTTAGGTCACGTGACTCGGATCATCTGACCTAATATGGTAAGGACGCGTAATCCATGACACGCATACCATGATTCATGCAAGCTAACCGTATGACTCAGACCATCTAATCTAATAGACGCATTCCCTATGACTCAGACCCATGACTCATACAACTTGATGTCTCTTGTTGCGGTATGGCGGACAGGGTGATGAGGCATGCCTAGACGAGGTTATCGGAAGTGAAAATGACGTTACCATATAAGGTAAAGAATCCGCGGGACATGTGACCATATATGGAAAACATGACCAAATATGGAAACGCATTGTTTTCGTTTGTACATCGATATACACTTGAATGACCATATTTGGTGGGGCATCAGATGACCATATATGGAAGACATGCCCAAATATTTTCACTCTGGAATCGATTTCGACCACATGACCATATTTGGAAAAGGGGTCGACCATATATGGAAGACACGTCCAAATATGGTAAACGTTTTATTTTCGCTCGGGAATCGATTTAGACCTATATAACGATATTTGGAAATGGGGTTGGACATCACGTGACCATATTTGGAAAAAGGGAACTTTAGACTCGATTTTAGGGAGTACGGTAAAAGAAATGTGGAAAACATTAGCAAGGGGGATAAATCTATGATTGTATCGATGAGGTAAGTGTAGAACGAGAGACAACCCTGTGCGGAAGATCAGCACAGAACGGGATATATAACTCTAGTAGTGAAATGTGAGAGAGTGGCGTCGGACAACAACGACGTGTTCTTGTTATTCACATATTTTATTGTCACAGATTCATCGTTTTATTATCACCACCACCAAAAATTATAAGAGTAGTTGTACCGAAAGCCCGATGGAACCATGGACGAGTTTTACTTATTCGTCAACAGTGCCGACTCGCTGCATCTTTCTCCCGATAACAGAGGAGGGCAGTTAAGAATTCGTCTACCTCGATCGCATGCGATGAATGGCAGTTGGGAATGTGCACTCTTGGAAATGACGTTTGTTCCGGCTTTCGAAAGTCCGACGCGGAGGATGTACGTGTGTTGCGATGTGGTGAGAGACGAATCGTATGTCAGAGCAGTCTACCTTCCGCTGCTTCAATCCGTAGCCACGAGAAACGAAGAAACGACGGAAGTGGTCTTCGAGAGACCGATCTACCGCACTACGAGGGGAGTCGATTTGGACTTGTTCGAAATCACCTTGAGAGACGATCGTCTACGAGTGTGCCGCTGCGAAGACGATCACGTGTTCTGCTTGCTACACTTCCGGAGAAAAGTTATAAGAGGAATCGAACCAGTCTCGGCATGAAGATGGAGTGCCCTATCTGTTATCGACAGTTCTCCAGGAGAGACGCCATGCTGAGACATCGTCGAAATAAACATGGATTTGGAATAAAACCATCACCGACATCACCCTCACCAACACCACCACCTCAGAAGATTGTAAGTCCACCACCACCACAGAAGATGGAAAGTCCACCACCACCACCACCGACGCCGCCACAGAAGATGGAAAGTCCACCACCACGGCAGAAGATGGAAGGCAGTTTCCAGTTTCGACACCCGTTCACCATGATCGTCTCCGGTCCGACCTCCTGCGGCAAGACGTATTTCTTGAAAGAAATGTTACGGAAAGTCCGGACGACGTGTAGCCCGGTCCCGGAGAGGAAATAAACTGTCTGATCATCTGACGTTTCAATATTTCGAGGTCTTTCTTTTGCAGGAACTTTTCTAATCGACTTGGATCACGAGTGTTCGCTAAAATGGCAAATACTTCATATCTTTTCCCGGCAAAGAGAAGCTGAAATAAAGTTTTGTCCATTGTTTTGGTTAACGATAACTCCACTATAACTCTCTTATGCATTTTAATTTCAAAATTAATAGGCACCAACAGGGTGATAGTTTGTAAAGTGCATTACATTCATTTCGTCAAGTGCAGATATTGGAACTTTACCATGGAAGACGAAGTCTCGGATCCAAAGACCTTCGGGTCCAACGAGGAACGTAATATACTTGTGTGACTACTATAAGTTAAGAGATCTATATTTCATGTCACAAAAAAAAAACACTAGGTTTGACTCCGACGTGGATCGAACACGCAACCTTCTGTTCTGGAGACAGACGCGCTACCATTTGCGCCACGAAGTCCTCGTCTTGATCGGTCTCAAATAATAATCTTAATAGAAATCATGTCCTTTTTTTGACTTACTGAATATTGCTGAAGGGTTCTCGTACGTATAGTTCCAATTCCAAAATCACGGCATAAATGTCTTGAAAGTCTTTGTCGCCTTTGACACCGGTGATCATCATTTTCCCGGATAAATGACAGATGAAGTGAAGTTGCTCGCGCCGAAACATGACGGCGGGAAACAGTTCGGGTTCGTAGGTAAAATGAAGAGGTAATCGACGAGGATCTATTCTTCCGCTCAGTTGATGGGCGGCAGACGCCGTGATCACTCTGACGTTTCTCAGTTCCATTCTGTATCCGAGCTTTTGAACGAGTCTGGCGTAACGACGGAGTCTCCGTCGTCCTTCCCGTAGAGACGAACACTTTCCGTTACAGTTGATCTTTCCGGATGAAAATAATAAACAGTTCCCTTTGATCTTTTTGTGCTGCCAAACCAACGCGGAAAACGATCGTGGATCGTAACGCACGTTGGCGAGTCTGTCCGTTGATTTCCGCAGGTCGATGGGACATCCCAGATCCCCTTGGACTACTACGTTAGTTATGTACATACCAGGAGTTCTACCAGAGCCGTGCAATCGCTCGATTTCAACGCCTCCACGAAGGTGCGGAAAGCGTTCGGTCCTCTCCTGATCAAGATGGTCAACAGCTGACGGACTTTATTCTTTTCCGTATTTTGGTACAGGACGTCTTCTGCGTGTTCTTCCGAGAGGATACGTTTCTCTCGCAAGTACGGAACCACTTTTTCGACGGGGGTTTCCGCCACCAATTGGACGAAATTCTTGAGCAGATTTCTTTTGTCACGTGCATCCATGTGAAAGGTGTCTGCAAGACTGAAACGAAAAGTCTGTAATCCGAGATTTTATGCATCTAGCTTTATTTTGATTGGACGGGAAGGGTGTATTTTCGAACTGGCAAGAGATTATCAGATATGTCGGTCATGCTTAACAAAGAAATATCCAGTAGCACGAGGCATGTATCTGAGTCATAGGGGAACGTGTTCCGACCATATTTGGTAAGCTGATCTGAGTCATACGGTTAGTATGAATCATGGTACGTGAGTCATAGGGGAACCATATTAGGTTAGCTTGCATGAATCATGGTATGTGTGTCATGGATTACGCGTCTTTACCATATTAGGTAAGATGATCCGAGTCACGTGAGCCATAGAATATCGTGACGCCATAGAGGGGCGGGGCTTGACCTTATTTGGGTGCGCCACAGTGCCACGGGTTTTGGGGGGGACTAAAACTGATCACTCCCTACTACTATTGTTGTTCAAATGGAATATAACCGATAACAGTTTATGTAATTTTTGAAAGCAAGAGGAGGATTATTCACATTTATTTATTTCATGTCCGTACTTAAATAGTTTCAGAGAAAATAAACCAATTATTGTCGAAATGCAATATTTCGAATGCAATTACATTAAAACATATTGTTTTTGGATAAAACATTTTTTTATCAAAAATATTTTGCTTTTAATTTTTTCATTACAAATTATGGATTTACTGTTTTCAAAAGTTATTACATTAACAATGAAGGGATATGTCTGAACAAAAAAGGAAAAATATCAATTTATATAATGTGTTTTTGGAGGAGATTAGAAAACGAGAATATTTTATTAAAAATTAGGAAAGTATGGGTTATTAAATAGAATTATGTCAAATTTTTAATAAGTGTCAATGATAATTTATGTTGAATTACGTTATTTTACCTGTGTAATGAATTAATTCTTACAATAATGTCTTCAAAAGGTGCTTGGACTTTTGAAGAGGAATGTACAAGCAAATTCTGAAATAAAGTAATTATTTGTTGTTGTAAAAAAAGTATTACAAATATTTTTCAAATTTTACGGAAAAGGTAAAAGGAAATAACTTCAACACAGTTTTTCGGATCTTCTTTATAATTGCAAGGAGGCAGATCTGTCCATGCTGATCATTTTACTTCATGTAAGTTTTATATCTGTTACCGTGTTTTCGAGTTATTTGCAAATACAGCAATTCACCATATGTTCTAGCTATTTCACTGACAGTTGTTTGGTCTAAGGAAAAAAAACGAACACAAATTTGAAACTGCATACCCTGGTGATGATTCAGGCCAAGTCTGGTTACAATAGACCTTTCCACACTCTTATCTTAAATCACTGATTTAGCCAATTACATCTGTACAATTTTACACGTGAGTAAACAAATAATTGCAACTCATGTGGTCGGCCATAACCTGGGTCAAGCTTTCTTGTCATAACACAACAGTGTATTGGGAATTTCAGAAAAAAATACAAAATAAACAAAAATTTGTTGTTTTGATTGATTTAATTAAATGGCAGTTGCTTAAATAGAACTGTGGATATGCAAACCTTTAAAGAATAAAAAAAAGAAATAATAGACTTTTCTCTGATATAATATCAAGCTTTGGTGTACCGATTATGCCAATTCCTTGTAAATAGATTTATTAGATTCAATTACAACTATTGACAATGCAATATATTTTTTCTTTAAAAATGTGTTTGAAAATGGAAATAACATACAGTAATATTTACATATATAAAAAAATAAAAAAAAATATCTTGTAATATTACATATGACAAAGTATCCTATCAATTTCATTGGCTGAAACAGTCACGTGATTTTAAAAATATTTAGCGTATTTTCAGCTTTGATTCTATTTAAATGTATATTGACGCCATGTTTCTATTTTTAAATATATTGACGCTATGTTTCTGTTTATAGTTATGTTGATGCTATATAACTAAATTTATTTCCAGTTTGACCTTCAAGTCTTATTTTTTCACCACGAAAGATCTTATAATAGAAATAATAAAAAGTACGGTCTTTACACATATAAAGAGCACGGATATATTAAACAGCCGAAATCGATACAAATCGATTTAAAAGTTGTCCCATGGTATTTTTAAGCGCTGCACATATATAGGAAAACCCGGCACCTGAATCGGTTTTCAGGGGCTCTGGCTACAGAGCTGCCGGGAGCGTCCCCAAGTGGTGGATAGGGGTTTGCCCTGTCTATGCGGGCTAGTCAGATCATAATACGGAAAGCCTGACCGCGAACCACTGTAGCCAAACTGTGTGGAGAAACGCCACGCTCCATGCAGTATAAAGACACCTTCTATATTTCTCTAAAGAGAGCAGACGCATTGGGTGTCGGTATGGAAGGCTAAATTTCCTGCCCCTACCAATTACTCACCTTTTCCAGTGGCATTCAAAAATCGTTGCCCCGGTTGTCCCTTCCACCTTTGTTTCTTTGCTTTCAATTTTTTGAGTTGTTTAACATGTTCTCGTCCTGATATAGCTGAAATATTGCTCATTGAACGTTAAACTCTAACTAATCAATCAATCATATATAGGAAAACAAAAACAAGTTTTCTGGTTTCTTTTATTTAAAAATAACAGATGTGTTTGCATATATTATCATTTGCGCACACGCAACAAACTCGCTCTTGTCGGTGTGCAGATTGATTTCATTTTCGCCTTCAGTCAGAGCTTCTACTTGGAAATAAATTCAGACGTGTTGACAAAATCTGACTAGACAAAGATGCAATAAGATACAACCAAAACTTCATATGTAATATAACAACAATGGACCTTTTACTCTGTCAATATGTTATATATAGACCTATTAGGTTTATATTGACCGAGGACGTATCCCTCGGACTACGTCCTCGGTCAATATAAACCTCTCATCTTTTGCATTAAATTCTTTCTCGTGTACTTGGCTTCGAAACATAAACCTTTTACAGCACACACAAATAAACACCGGTAGCTCTTTATTCTTCCGCAAAAAACGCAATTCTCTCTCTTTCCACCTTTCGTTTTCCATTGCCTAAGTATCTCCACAAACTACAATCAC
>MJUU01062680.1:35851-59949 GCA_002080025.1 Modiolus philippinarum
TCATATCTATATTTATAAATCTGGCTAAGCGATATTGCAACACCAATCCCATCATCCTCTACAAACCTGTTCCCAGTACCACCTATAGTAAATGTTTATAATAATTTTCAACTTCCACAAGGAAACGGAAAAATTAAACCCCGCCCCGTTTTATCAGGACGAAACTGGACGCCATTTTGATTTTCGAGAATCTGAAATTCCTATTGGTCAATAGTCTTCTGTGCATGCGTTCTCCTCACTGCGCAAGCGTACTCCTCTCTTCTCCCCAAGAACTATCTATATAGCTAGGCTATTTCATGGCCTAGTTAATTATGCATACCAGTAATTTAAATGAAAGTATTTAAACAGACTTATTAATCAAATTACTATCACATGTTTGAATTTTCAGTGATCTACATTTATGTCTACAGAACTTTAAAAAGGAAACTACATTTTCATTTTCAACACTAATAAGTAATAAAGGAACCACTAAGTTTTATTTTATTTATTTTTTTTGTCGTTGTTATCTGCCTATTGATTTTTATCTTATTCTGATATCAAAAGAAAATCATTTGAATGTAGCATACATAACTTTGTAATATCAGCCGTTTTCTCCATAGGCTTGACCTAAGCTAGCCTGCTGGGTTACCCTGTGTTGCTATGAAGGGGATGGGCTTTTCAGTAATACTGGAAAGGTGTATTGGCCCAGCAGATTAAAGAAGACGATTTTGGAATTGTAGACGGACAGGTAACGGACGCAAATTAATGACAAAGCTAAAAGGGGACTTCCACTTTTACTCCAACCATACTTAGGCAGTTGATATTTCTTAATTTATAAGAAACCGAGTGATTTATACAATTTGGCATACATATATGTGTATCATTTGTTTTGTCTAATTTTAGATGCAACCAATATATATATGAAGACGAAAGTCGTACAAATGTATGGATACCTCATAAAATAATTATTCAAAGTAAATTAAATAATTACTCAAATATTAAATCCTCTTTTCGATGTGCAGTCGGAATATAAAGGTCATCCAGGGTGATGTTTCCTCCATTTTCAAGTATATATGTTGTATTAACTTGTCCTTCTGATGTAAACATTGCTTCATACAAACGATACCTTCCGAGATCTGTCGCTGAAGTAGCTCTGAAAGAAAATGATAATTCCGCTTGTTCTGTAGTACATGCAAATGTATAACTCTAAATTTTTTCGAAGCTGGAATAAATCGTAAATAAAAAAAACCGAACTTACTATAAATTTTGTTTCAGCATATGCGCATTTGGACAACTTATGTCTCTTCAGTGCAGATAAAATCAAAACATTTAGAAGTCCATAAACCGAAATACATGTTACAACTGATAGAGAACAAATAACCAATAAGAGCTATATATAAAAGCCGAAATTAGATAAGGACAGAGCTAATCATTCCACAAAAGTCTTAATAGGAAATTTGTAAGAATATGGACAGTTCGTTCATTTCATCATCTTTATTCCCCTCCCGTATGAAAAACAAGAGTTGTTTGTTACAGTGTTTCAAGTAAAAGCTTATACCAACCTTCTTGCCAGAAGCAAAATCATTCCTACAAATTGACAGAAAAATAGGTCCATTGAAATTGATCAAAAGCTACAGTATTCTGATGAAAAGAGACTGGACAATGAAAAGTCACACTTGGATTAGACTACATTTCACACCTTGCCATACATCATTAATCAATTAACAATAGCTACTGATCAATTAAAATGGACCTATTTTTCTGTCAATTTGTAAGAAAGTTTTAGCTGCTGCCAAGAATTTTATTTGAAACAAAGCAATTTGTTAACCATCATTTTGCAAACAGTTTGTTATTAAAGTCTAAGAGTTATGTCAGTCAAAATATTTTACGCTCTTTACCCAACACAGTTGTTTCTGAAAAACCAATAGATTATACATACATTTTTATTGTGGATTCTTTTATAAAAGCTTTTTCCCTTTTGTCATTGTTACGTGAAATAATCCCAGGTCAGGTCGCATTTTAATTTATTAAGTTCACCGCATCTAATTTAAGTATTCTTTTAAGTCAAACTGTATATGGAATTTCCTTTTACTTTATAAAATCAACAGCGGACCTAAAAATATTGTACTTGACCTTCTGTTGGAAAGGACTTAGTAAAATATACACAAAAATCATCACACGTAAGATGTTGCTCATAATGGAAAGGGGGATATTTCCGTTAACATACTATATATTTTGATTAAGTAAGACATTTTTTCATAGCCACACCATTTGTAAAATTCATTTTTTTTCTATAAGAATAATATGACAAAAAAGAAATGTTTCAATATCCGTTATCCGTTGACCTGCGAACAGTTTTTAAATTCTTTGCGTTTGTTTTTACTTGAATGGGTGATTTTCATTTTTAAACGCAAAAATTGTAAACTGTATTAGTGTTTTAATTATTTATAAATTGATTTTTACTTGTAAATGGATAATTTTCATATTATTAAGCACTGATTTTATGGCTGTTTTTATCGATCATGTTTGTATATCAGTTTTCAATTCAGTAATATTTATGTGGTATGTTATACATTTTTATGCATTGTCAAGCGCCTTAGAGTATGTATTTTTATATAGGGCGCTATTATTATTATTATTTATTATTATCATTTTCCTTAATCAAACTAGACAGTAGATTGACTAAAGATGCTAGTTAATTTTAACATGTCAAATATTGTATATATCGTAGATTGAAACAGCGTCCGTAATAAACATATCATTACATTTGAGCTTTTACTTTGTCTAGTTCTTACTTGAAAGAGTTTTGGTTACAGATGGTAACATCCGGGAATTTTAATGTCCTGTTGAAATTTATTTTCACATTGACTGTAACTGGCCAGGTATAATAATACATTATACGATCAACAATTTGAAACACAAGTATTCCCAAGCAGGCCATTATCAAGAGCAGCCACAGAATTCTGAAACAAAGCAATATAATTGTTAAGCACGAAACTTCTAATATTTTACAAAAGACAATGTTTTTTTTTTCTTTCACACACAAACGGACAATAAGTTACAAAGAGGGAATTGAAATACAATATTATATAATTATGGCACTTCTACGTGATCGATGTGGGGTTAATGGTGTAATGGCGAAATATTGAACAAGGATTTACCCGAGTGCAATATTATCTTTTGAGCTCCGTTAAACCTTATATTGATCAAGTACAGAAGTACAATAATTTTTTTTTATTGTATTCGATTGACATGACCTTAATCAGTTATGACAACCAAAAAGGGCGTGGTATATTTCTTCTCATGATTTTTTTTTTTTTTACGCATTCGTTTTTACTTGTATAAAGCTGTATGGTTTTATATTGATATTTTTTTACATTATAATTGTACAATATACTTAACAGTTCTCGTCACAATATAGCTAAAATATTGCCGAACTTGGCTTAAGACATCAATTATTCAATCTTAACATTTATCAATACCCAAGTTGCTTAATAAACGGAAAAAAATCGTTTGGCTGTACACGTGCTTCAATGAGAAACCGCTCATCAGCAACATTCAAATCAATATTGTAAACCACAATCCAAAAGTGGTCAAAACGAAGTTCTCATTATAAAAATTATCGAAATAGAAGGCCAAATTCAGCACCAAAGACATCCACGAGTGTCACACACGGAATGATTAAATTCATCAGAATATTTAATAATGAAGATAAATTATAATTTTTGATATGTTGATCAATTTTGCAATCAAAACTTAAATTTTATCTCTTATCATTTTTAAAATAATTAAATTGTGAAAGAAACACTTAAATCTGACGGAAAAATGCAATAACCCGTATAAGGATTCATCGGACAAATTCGACTGTTAAAATGATATGTTACTCTATACACGATTGGCATTTTGTTATTAAAACATGGTTTCTATCTCAAACAAGAAGACAAATTAATGGAAAAATCATTTGTAAGTGGAAGATAAAAGGGTAGTTACTCATGTAATTGTTCTTAAGACTAAAATTCTCCAGAATTCGACTTTGAAGATAGAATACAGTAATGGACATGCCGATTTTTCAATTTAAACTTATCTCCTGTTCGAAATATTTAAGGAAATATAAAAAATCAGATTTGGCCAATAAAGAGCAATTACTCGTACATCTTGTATATTGCTATTTTGATTTCTTTAAAATTGCCAGCTTGGTATGCTGAACTTTTTGGACTAGCAGAAAGTCTGGATACGCCACTGGCTATATTGCTGTAATTGTGTATCGGCGAACGGATACCAAAGCAAAATGAGGAAAGGGGGATTCTATAATCCGAAATCACGGCAATTTATATCCAACACGAATTTAGATAACGTGACAAAGACAAAACAAACTAGATTTGCATTTGCAAGCAATAGCTGTTTCGCCCCTGGCAGCCAATTCGATGATTCCACCCTGTTCAGGACATATAAATTTACCTAGAAATCAATTTTCGTTGAAATTGGTCAAAGTTGAAATTTTTACGTATTTTGTTTGGCGGTCATCTTAGAAATGTCGGCCATTTGAATTTTATTTTATTTATTTATTTATTTTTTTTTTTGCATGTCCATCTTCTTACGGTGATTCAACTTTTTGCCAAATAGAAATGAATTCTGTCAAGGCATGTTTGAGATTTTAAGATTTTCATGGAAATCCGACCAATTCAAAACGTTGACGTAACTTAGCAGCCATCTTGAAAATGGAAGCCATTTTGAAATTTTTTTTTGGTGGAGGTACAACTTCATGAGGTGATCCAACTTTTACCATATATGACCTACTTCTGTTGGCGCATCTCTGAGAACCTGCCCGGACAAAAATAGGTGGAAGAAAGAATAATACAAAATAATAACAAAGAAACGGACCAAAAACAATTTGTCGTCCCGACTACGTCTGGGGCGCCATAATAAACAAAACTGAATATAAATATAACAAATTCCATAGCAAAAATAACGGGTCAACATTTGAGTTTGCAGTATCCTGGAAATATCTTTCAAATTCAACATTCTGAATCAAGGATGTGCTGATATTTCTATATATATATATAAGCTAATACAAAAATATTTTTAGTATAATAATCTTACCTTTTGAAAGGCTGTATCCCTGTTGCCACTACGAATCGGAAACCATGAATCGACGTAGTACTACCAAATACTGTAAAAGCTTTTAAAATCTTCTTGCCAAGTGTGGAATCAATTTTCGAGCTCTTTTTTTCAGCCATATCAGGTATACCATTCGATTCAGGAAAAGAATTAATGCCATGTAAAAGTGTATTATTGTTACTTCTTTCCAGGTTATAAAGTGAATCACTGGGCTTCGGAATGATTACATTCTCCCTTCCATTTTTTCTGCTGGTCATATTCTTAACGTATGTAAAAAGGGTTCATAAAATTGATTTGATCATATATATGATTTAAGTTCCTACTAGGCATACATTTTGTAATAAGTGAAACATAAATAATTTACCTATTGTTGAAATTAAAACTTGTGGATTCCTAATCTCATGGGGTGTAACTTTAATTTTAAAGACAAATAATTCATTATTTTCTATATATTTCATTTGTCTCCACTCTTTTGGGAATACAGTCGACAAACAATCTGGAGTAGCAACTCATTATTCTAAAAGCGATTAGACAAATATAGTAAGTTTACCATTTAATATTACAAAGTAACTATATTCTTAAGTGAACAATTAAACCAACGTACTGCTTGAGCATAAGCTCCAGTCTCAAATTAAACTTAATATGTAATATTCAATGCCTTATTGTCACTAAGCTGTTTTACGCATCTTACATTGCTCCAATAAATCGATAGCCTCTGTATTGCTTGAATATTGGGCATTTGCGATGTCTACGGGGTATTGACTTCCTTTTATAGAATTTTGTAATTTTTTTCTTTATTAATTTTTCTTAAAGTACATTCAAATTCGAGGTGTGATGGGATCATCGTTCAACAATATAGAGTAAAAATCGCATTATTAGTTCGTGGATATGCAACAAAAATATGATACTCAGTCATTCCAAACTTGGATTGTTCATGCTAGAATGCTTTTCTTTGTGATGTGATCATCAGATCTTTTCAGAAACTAAATTGACAGTAACTTCGGTATTTACTTATTCGTTACCACTGGGTCGATACCTCTGCTGGTGGACTGTTAGTCCCCATGGGTATTCACCAGCAAAGCAGTCAGTACTTCGGTTCTGACCCGAAAGCCGACTGTATTTGGAACCTTACAATATCCAAATTTTTTGTAAATTTTGTTGAAAACTAAAACATGCAAAGCTCTGTCCTTAGCTGATTTTGGCTTTACATTTGATCTCTCTCAGTTTTAAACATCTTTGATTTTATGGTCTTCCAAATGTTAAGATTTTATCTGCACTGATTACACACAAGTTGTCGAAATTCTCATATGCAAAAACTAAATTAACAGTACCTTTAGCATTTAGTTATTCACACTACCCATTCCAAAGCCGTCCTGTTTTTACTCCCGCATACATTGTCTTTCAAAATGTAGCATGCCTGCTCACACGATAATAAAGTGCACGCGATGATAGTACTCTTTTCCAACCAACCTATCGAAATTTTGAAAAGGTCTTTCTTTCATTCTCTTAAAACACTGACTAGTACTTCCCGTGATAGCTCATAGTATCGATATAGAAAATAAACAATTTGGACAAAATAAACAATCTTGGTGGAAGCTGTATACTAAGGGTACATAACTTACTTTGTCAGTTGGTGATGGGTCTGGAGCTGGCATGTCAGTTAACTGTTAGTAGTCTCTTGTGATTTCATGTTTTTGTCCGTATATTTAGTTCTTTCAGTTTCATTTTTCACAATTGACTCAGTCCTGTTGCCAACTGAATTTTACTGTTGTTACGATTGTTTTTCTTATTTATCACATTGGCTGTAGGGGGAAGGTTTGGATCCAATAAAACCAGTTTAACCCCGCCGCAGCAGGTTTGCTCCTGTCCTTAGTCAGGAATTTATTAAGCCTTTGTGTGTCTTGTCCTTTTTCTAGTTAGTTTACTTTGTATCTATAGGAGTCTAGGATGATGTTTATTTCGCTGGACTTGATTGCTCTTTGTTCAGGGGCCGACTCCGACCTGCCGTTGGGTGTGGGGTTTTCTCACCGTTCATTGAAGATGTTATGGTGGCTTTGAGTTGTTATTACTCCCCTTTGGGTCGTTGTCCCCGTTTCCCTTCTTTTTTCTAATTGTCCTTTCTACATGAATGCCTTATACGTTCCATAAAAGCAATAAAATTACCCCTTCTGTATCAGAATATTGATCAATATTGTAAAGATGGTCTTTCCTTGCTTCATTTAATTGACAAATGGTATAAATTCAATGAAAAGTGCAACAAACAAAAGGCCAACATATCAGTATGCTAAAATTTTTAGAACTGTATGATGGGAATTTCATCTTCGACCTGTTAAACTGTGAATTAAGAATTAGCTTAACAAAAGGGTCATTTCTCTGTTTTGCATTCCATCTACATTCTAGCGGTTCCTTGCTTCTGAGGCTTCCAGGAAGTACATCACGTCATAGAGTTACGTCATAGAACATTCATTTCAAGTTCGAAAACGTACGCCAAATTTCGCAGAACTATGATCAAAATAAATCCTTTATTTTTTTATTTTTTTTTTTTGTAAAACGGGCCTGGGATAATAAAAAAAAACGCTTTCATGAAATATTAATATGGGAGATTTAAAACTTCTATGAGAAAATATTTTTCTTGAATATTCCAACTCTCCATTATCTCACAATTTAGGATATATTTCAACGTGGATATGGGATGTTGTCTCCTTGACAATTACCCATTTCCTTTCTTTTTCATATTTAAAGTTTTCATTTGATATATAACACTTAGTCAATTACAGAAAGGAGGTAAGAAATAGCAAGAATATATACAATTCGTAAGAAGATAGCAATATCCGACGTCTTTTCATAAATAAATTAACAGTAACTTCGGTATTTTGCTATTTATAACCACTGGGCCGATGCCTCTGCTGGCAGACTGTTAATCTCCGAGGGCATTCAACAACCCAATAGTCAGTACTTCGGTGTTGACCCGAAAAACGATATCTAGATTTTACAAAAATTTGTTTAAAAATAAGGAGTATCTCTCTCATGCATAGCTCTGTCCTTACCTGAATTTTCGCTATTCAATTTAGATCCTTTTGGTTATTTGTTCTTTATCATCTTTTACACGTTTTTCGGTTAATATACCTCCAAATGTTTTGATTTGATATGCACTGATGAGACATAAGTTGTCGAAATGCGAATATAAAGAAACTAAATACACAGTTACTTCGTTTATCTGCTACCTATTGCTACTGGGTCGATGCCACTGCTTCTGGACTGTAAGTTCCCGAGAGTATTCACCAACCTAGTAGTCAGTACTTTGGCGCTGACCCGAAAACCGACACTTGCAATATCTAAATTTTACAAAATTTTGTTTAAAACTAAGGAGTATCTCCTTTATGCATAGCTCTGTCCTTAGCTGAATTTTGGCTTTTCTGTTTAGATTCTTTTGGTTACTTGTTCTCTTTCAGCTTTTACACGTTTTTCGGTTAATATACTTCCAAATGTTTTGGTTTGATCTGCAGTGATGAGACTTAAGTTGTCGAAATGTGCATATACAGAAAATTAATTAACAGTAACTTCGGTATTTTGCTATTGATAACCTTTACATAGACAATATAGAGTTAGTGTCTTTAAATGACAACTGAATTTGTACAAGGCCTAGAAACAGATTCACATGCGAGCCTTTGGCGAGCATTTCAATCTTTCGTACCGAGTACAAATACATTTGATATCAAGACACTAAAATATATTGTTTTTATCCACAAACATATGAAAGCACTCCATTAAATGGAAAATAAAATCTAAAAATAAATATTTTGGGGATTTATGTGTATCCATAAATACCGGAAGTGGACATGGCTTAAACCCATATCATGTATACTATACAAGAAAAAGCTATGCAAGGCAATATACGTAGAACTTTATCTGTATAGTAAAAGTTGTTATTGCAAGATAAAACGCTTTAACTATAATGAACAAATTTTGATCAATCATAGCAGAAAGGTGTTCTTAATATGAAAAAGAAAGGAAATGCAGTAAATGTCCAGGAGACAACATCCAAACTCCAAGTTACAAAGACCCAAAACAAAGCACCTAAGGGTCACCGTAGGGTCTTCAACACAATGAGCAACCTCACACCATATAGCAAAAAAATGAATAAATCAATGGAAACAAACCACATCCAATAACTTTAACGTTTCAAGCTAAAAAAACAAGATGAAAGGTGAACATTAATTGGGATCTTATTGAAAATCATAAAAAGTAATGAATAAATGTAAGTGGTGTAGATGTACATATGACAAAAGTACTATAGCTAAATGGGAAAGGTTAAACAAATGGTACATGTATAACGCTTTTATGATTGTTCAATATGTTGAAGTCACAACAGGGCCTTCAAAGACCGTTTACGAGCCAGTTCATTTTAGTATTAGGAGTATTTTAGCGGTAACTCCTTGAAACACGTGTACAGCATAACGATATTTTCTGTCATATGGCAAAATGAGGGTTACTTTTTATGCAAATTTATGAATATTCATAGGCAGTTATACCACGTGACCACAGAGAAGTGCCTGAATCCACTTTTTCAATTACCAGCGTTATACGGATAATATTATCTTTTTCACCGTATTCGACTCTAATTTTACCTGCACAAATAAAGTTTCCGGCGCGAATTTCATGAAATAAATGTGAAATCTGTGTACATGTTGACAAAATTGGGACAGTTTCATAAGGTCCTCATCAAAAACATGCATTTTTAAACATTGATGGGAACCTTTATTTCATTTCTGTTGATGTAAGTAGGTATATCGCTGAATTATTATTGTTAAACAGTTGCATATTCTTTCATGACAAGTTGTTTACATCTTGAGATTACTTGACAATTTCAATTTCAAATCACAGAATATCGAATTTTGCAATATCTTGACAAAGACAATACTACGCAATTCGCTTCAAATATTATTTCCTTCTGGGAACCTTGGATTTTTAAGATATTTTATTCACTTGAATGTGTGGTAAAGGAGGGAAAAGTAAACTACATTTTATTCATGTAAAACTGAATTTTTCATAAAATGTCCGGGCCCTTCATGAAAAAGTTTCATTTCTTTTCACAATGTATTTGATATTTTGACGCCATTTTGTCTAAAAATGGCGATATATGCAAATGAGCAAAACGGTAAGATTTTGCCATATGTTTTAATACAACTATTGCATTATTGTATTTTGAAACCATTGGGCCGATACCACTGCTAGTGGACCGCAGGTCCGCGATGATATTCACTACCCCAATAATTAAACTTGTCTGACATGAAAATTTTACCTGGCGTTTTATAGAAATTTGCTGTTTTTAGCAAAATTCTTACCCCTACAAAATACTGAGGCTTCATTCTGTGTATGGCACTCAGTGGATGTCGATAGAACTGGATTTGGCCTTCTATTACGATATTTTTTATGGTGATTACTTCTTTTTTTACTACTTTTGGATCATGGCTTTCCATATTATTTAATTTTATTGCTGTTGATGAGAGGTTAGTCCATGAAACACATGTACAGAATTTACTGTTTACTATGCAACTTTGGTATTATTGTATTAGGATATGAAAAAGCACTGACAGTTTCATGAGATTTTGGTGTTTTGGAGATCTTGTCTCAGAGTGTAAAATCTTATATCTTGTCACATCGACCGAAATTTATCTTAACAGTTTTGCAGTTATGTGGCATGTTATAATAATTTTCAGCCATTGAAGGTGTTTCCTATTGTCCATTTTATTTCAATGCAAATAAGTCAAAATATATATTACCAACAGGGAATAACAGTAAAGTCCTAAAATAGCTGAAAACTACAATCACACAAGCCACAATTCACAAGCGAACTGCACTAGAAAAGCACCAATGAATACACATGACAAACATAAATAACGATAGGAACTCGGGATAGCTGGACATGGTACCGGCACTAGCGGTAGCAAGTTGTAGGGTTAAACCGGGGTATCCAAAACATCACCTTTCTTTATCCCGTTTCCCTATAGTATAATTAACATACGAATAAAATCCAACACACTTAGACTACTAACTCTATGACCACTATCTTGAAAAAAAATATATGACAAAACCCAATGTCTTTTTGAATATTTTTGTCCCGTTCTCTTCTTCAACATCTGACAGTGCCTGAAGCCTTCCGTCATCCTCTCTCATAAAGCCATTCTTAGTAGATTGTAACGCGAAGGATTTTGTATATATTGACCATTTATTAACAATAATTACAACATATTTACAACTTCATTATACGCAAGACACCCTTTTCCTCATCCATCATTAATTATACTATAACTAATCCGAGATTCTGATAATCGCAAAATATTCAACGAATGATCGAACTACGCAGTAATTCACGAATGTGCGCAGCGCATGTGTGAATAACAGAGTTTTTCGATCATGAGTTGAATATTTTCGACAATCAAAATCTAGTATTTGTTATTGTTTTTATTATATAGATCAGTTCTTTCATAATTAATGGTTTAATATAAGAGTCTTTTCATGAACTACGTTTTCCATGTTAATCCGCCGAGACGTTTACTTAACAACAACGTTGACGACGTCTATTGTGACGTCAATTCCTAGAGTGAAATTATGGAAAATAATTTCAGTTAATTATCACTTTTATTTCACTGAGAAATTTCAATCTTTAACCATCCTCTATATAATATCATCTATTACATTACAATTACATCATCTATAAAATTAAAAAAAAAACGAATCTATATTCAAGAATATGTCTGCATTTTAAACTGTCATGCAAATTTTTGCTGCTTCTTCTTTACTGTCTTTTACAAGGTACTGTTTCATAGTTGGTTTATTTCTACTTTAAGAGTACATTTTTGTGCTTATTCTTTTCGTTTAACGCATTAACAAAGAACAAAGACTGTAAAACTTTACTATTTTGGCATTTTATGCCTTGGCAATATTAAATGAGATAAAATCAGATCACACAATTCACAGATTGAAAGAAGACTTGCTCCTAAAAACAGACCCATAGATCCACCAATATCACCTGCAATGATATGAAAATAATGAAGACGGTTTAATTAGTTAAGTAGTCTTTAGTAAAAGCTGTATAGATATTTGCATTTTCATCGTAATATCTTAATGAATAATGAATGTATCTAATAAATAATACCACCATCATCATACATAATTATTGACACAATCTTAATCCAACATTTCTGCTTTAAATGGGTATCTGAGACCTAAGAATAATTGTTTATGTTATTTACGCCGTGTCAGGCTATGATTTTCTCTGAAAATAAAAAAAAACTGTCCATGGAGTACTCTCTCGCATCAGGTGCAAATAATTATTTAATTTTATTAACAATCATTATACCTCCTGTAAGAAAGTTCCTATGTAGTAAAACAGTTTTATTTTCGCATAGTTTTTAAAAGAAATAGCTTTGACTGCACTATTGCAATAGTAAGCACTGCTGTTGTGAAGACTATATTGATTTCTACGTCAATCATCATCAATTATCACGTGTCGATTGATTGATTGATTGATTGAATATTGTGTCGAAGGCGGAGTTTCGGTCTGACCGACAAGTGGGTGGTACTTATCCGCGTGATCACCTGTGCAAAACATCGGCAAACGAATACCGAAGCAAGAACAAGGAAAGGGGAAATTCTAAAATCATAAATTTAAAATCACGGCAAATATTGAGACAGTATGACAAAGACATAACAAACAAACAAAAATGAAAAAAAAACGCCAATTGATGGAATTGATGGTATCGAGTTTCTCATCAACATTTGAAGTTACGCAAAGGAAAGACTTTCGTCTGCTACAGCGTTAAGATTTTTTTTTTATTTTGACAGCATTTTTGTTGACTTTATACTGTGAAACATTTAAAATAGAAAAAGTATTTGTCAATGTAACTTCAAAACAGCCAACAGTTAGTATAATAATAATATTAATGTTATGTTTTACATTGACTATGGAAAATAGTTGCTAGGGTGATGGACAAAAGTGCACCCCCCCCCCTTTCGTGTCGTGCACTATTGTCCATCACCCTTGCTACTATTTTCGCATAGTCAAAGTAAAAAACAACATTATTATATAACTACAGCATGTCGGTATTCTAGAAACTACAATAAATAGATAGATTCTGAAACGCATTCTATACTTACATATAAGAGCAAATAGATCGTATGCCTTTTGTTGCACAATTTCTTCGTAACTCATCTGTTTGTAGAATATATCTAGTTGTAGGAAATTTTCCCTGAAATATTTATATTTTAAATGCCTCTTACAGAGCTATAAAACAGGAGCAATAAAGACATTAAACAAAAATGTATTGCTGATTGCTGAAGATGATCATTTATCAGGTTTTTAAAATTGTTTCTTGCCATTGGAATCCTCTTATGTTATCAATCATAATGTTTTAGAAAAATTTGCACACTGGCACCCCCATTCCCCATTTATTAAAAAAATGATTGCATCCTTTTTATAGAGATTGAAAAAGTGATGAAATTCTTAATATTTGCACATTGCATGTGAAAGGCCATAATGCAAATAGAATGAAGTGTTTGGAGACCTTAGGTTTCCCGCTCAAATTTCAAGCGGGAAATCTAGTGGTATAAAATTATCTCCCTTTTAGAAAAACTCTTCAGTTTGTATAACGTTTTCTGAACAAATGTTAGAGCATGGCGATGAAAATAAAATTTAGACAAAATGTCAAGATTTCAAAATAAATAGACAAATGCATCTACGGAATACGTCATTCAATTCCCGGGTCTTTACCTTTAAGTTAAAAAGTCAATAAACTTGCCTATAAGAAGAAGTAATACGTGATTTTCATAAATAATTCACTATCGTGATGAAAATATTCAATAGACAGACTAGTCAATATCAATTGCCATTAGCCTTTCAAATGCATGTACCCGGACAAGATTATGTGTATAGATAGAATTTTAACATACTTTGTTTGAAGGTAAATTTAGTGACGATTTTTGCATAACCAAAAATGTCATCCAAAGCTCTTTCTTTGTTGGCAAGCAAAATTATGTCGTCTCAGAACAGCGCCATTTGCATTATGGAGTTGACCGTCTACAAGCCATAGCTCTAAACTTTAATTGAATATGCTACAGTGGTTAAACAGAAATTGATAAAAATGATGTTTGTCCCATAGGGTCCAATATAAGTTCTATGTTGACAGCCATTTTTTCTGTCGGATCGAAACAAAATCAGCAATTTTTGGTATTTGTATTTTGTAAAGGACCTTCTATACATCATTTCTGTAAAGTCTGGTTGAATTTGCTTTATTGGCTTTAGAGGAATTGATGAAAATGATGTTTGACTATAGGGTCCAATGTTAAATAAAAAATCCATGCTTGCAACCATGTTTTCTGTCAGATCGGAATAAAATGAGCAATCCTTGCAAAGGACCTTTTTGGAATGTGACCAAAAAACCATTTCTGAGATTAGAAGCGCCGGTAGAGTAAGCATATTCTTCTCATAAAACATCCGACCAGTTGAACATGTCTACTCCTGTAGTAAAGTCAAATTCGGTAGAGGAAAAAAACAAAACTTAATCTCTTAAGGGAAAAATCTGTAGTTATGTCGGAAAGAAATATATCATTGCGTTCCACAAGCTTGTGATGTCGAAAGTAAAAATTCTGTAGTGGTGACCTCAAGTTTTGGGTAACATTCCCCTGCATAAGTAGCCTATTTGAAAGCAACCGAGCTCTATCAAGGTAGTCACAGTATTGACCATAAGCACTTGAGTAGCAACTAAGTTCAGAGATTTACAGTCCATATGCTGGCGCTTTTAGAATGTTGCTACAAAAGTCATTGAGTTTGTTAAACAGGCTTGTGTGTTGTGTACCTCTGTCATCTTTTTCATGAATGAGGCCTATTTGGAAATATTTGTAGTGCACTTAATTTCGAGTTCTTTTGGATAGAAACGAGGAAGAAAATCACCAAAGCTAGGATTTTTTAGTAATAATATATTACTCAACAAAAGAAACGTCCACTCACGCTTTTTGTTGAATATTATTTAAAATAGATCAATAATTTTTGTACTCTTTAATTTATTATAATCTTTAACAATACTCGATTCTAATTTTACTCTTGAAAAGAACACTTGCGGTCAAAATTAAGAGAACTTCCGGTTGATAGAATCGAGACATAAATAAGCATGTACAGATAGTCGAAAGGATTTTTTTGTCAAACAAGAACAACATTGACACACTTAATGATTACAAACAATTTGCCATTTTGAAATAATCGATACTTTAACGAATTTTCGAAAACGATGCTCTCATTTACTGAATAAGATTGGCAGTTTTGACCTCTTGGAGACTTTGTGGAAGTGTGACCTTAGATTAAGTGAAAGAAGACTTTAACTTGTTTAGAAATCATCACTGGGTAATCCGAAATTCATCAAATACAAAAAAATCGGAAAACGGATGAAGGCATGGCGTCAAACTAAAAAAAACGTCAAAGCTCAAGAATTGACCTCTTGACCTTATTTTTTAGGGATTTTTTGAGTTTTTGGTTAGGTTACCCATCAGGTAATGAATTTTTCAAACAAAATAATGAAAATTTATTTCCGACCGCTATTGACCTTATGTTGAACTCCGCAAAAAAATTTTGACCACTGTTTCGGAAAATGTCTCTCATTAGCATCGATTAAAGTTTGTCATAACAAATATACAAGGAACGAAAAAAAAATGTTTTTCTGCGAAGTATACAACAATAGTTTTAGTTCTATCACCCCTATCAGAAATATATTTAGGATCATAGTAGGTGGACGCGTTCTTTTGTTGATTAGTATATATCATAAGCTGAAATTAAAGGACTGGGCCAGTTTTTTTATCTTTATTTTGAAAAAGCCCTTCAATGAAATCAGTTCCATATAACAACGGCAGTAGAATACCGATGGAACAAAGGGGTGAAATTCACAAAAATCGAAGTCCAAAATAATTATAGAAACAGATAGAATACTGTTCATAATATTTAAATGATTTTTTTTTCAAAGTGAAATTTGTACATGTAGTTCATGCGTTATTTGATATGAGCCAAATCTGTCAAAATTTTTATCAAATTGATAAAAATCATTTGTCTTGAAACTAACTAATACAGTTTTGCCCTTTTCAAATATTTTTAATTTAATATCTTTTGCTAATACTTTGCAAAATTTGTCTTCGCATCATTCAGGGTCATTCACAATTATATTTCAAATTTGACCGATCTAAAATTAGTTTGAAAGGTACTTATGGTTAACATGGCCATGTGATGTGATATATTGGTTCGGTATAACTAAATGGGTGTCTCTCTTAAGTTAATATCTGTCTGCGTTACAAAGAAAAGTATCGTTAAGTTATTTGTTTTTCACTTCATTGTATCTTGATGTTTCACTCACCACCACAACTAGAGAGAGGGAGGCTATGCAGAGAAACCTGATTTTGTTGAATAGTCTTCGTCTGAAGATGTTGATGCTAATTTTTATCAGTCCTTTGATGGCAATGTCTCTGTACCGGGAAAATTAAATAGGGTGAATTTTCTTGTAGAATGGGTATTGCCGTAAGTTTGACATTCATCAAGATCTGGTTGCTGAGTATCTTTCTTGTTTATATAATAAGACACTTGTTAACAGTCCTCGTTACTCTTAGACATTATGTCGAGCTCTACTTACTTGTGTCACTACTAGTAGAATTGGGGTAATAACAGAATTACCGACGAAAGAAGTCAAGAGCCGTAGTCCATGAGACAAAAAGACAAATTAAGAGGAATACACCGGCAAAATTGTACAGGCATTTTAAAAGAAATGGTGGGTTAAACCGGGTTTATTTGAAGCCAAACATCCCCTTCCATTGCGACAGTATCCGGAATCAAATCAACAGCAACTGCCTTTGACAGGTCGTAAGTCAGTGAAATGTTTATCAAAGTACTAAGTAAAATAATGTTCTGCAAAATCTTTTGGGTGACTGATTGGTAAATGTCATTTTCTAACCATTAGACAAAACTAATAAAAATCTATGGTACATTTTACTTCTCTATCCCTCAAACAAGACAAAGGTGAAGTTTGAATCTTTGTACATAGATATCACAACGGAAAATCTAAATCATAAATATCATCGACAAAGACAAAACTCAAATAAAAATGCGATAAACAAGACAACACGGATGACAAAAGTACCGTCAAAAGTCGAATGTCTACAATCAGGCATATACGTTGAAGTGATCTATATTTCCTCCATTGTGTCTTACAAATAAACGCGTAGGAATATGTGATCAACTTCTTAACGTTCAATCTTGAAATCTTTACTGTGAAAATAACATTATCCAATCAAATTATAGAATTAATGATTAACTACATTATAATCAATATTTCAAAAATAATGATAGTTATTTAGATTTGGGTATAGGTATGTTTCTAATAGTGCTTTCATGGCAATTTATACAAGAATAAATGACATCAACAAATCGAATGGAAAACAACGAATATATTACAGGAAAAATAAGCAATTATAAAACTAACAGGACACCATTACTAAGACTAGAATATAACGAAAGACCTCTGTAGCTGATGCTTAAAAGTAGAAAGATTACGGGACCTCAGCTAAACAACGGCAGTAGAATACCGAAGGAACAAATCACAAGATTACATAAATCAAAGTCCAGAGACAAGGCGAAATCAAGAACACCAAAAGACGGAAGACCAAAGAATGTTTTATTCATTTCAACAAATGTTTGTTTGAAAATGTTGAAAGATTACAATTGATATTACGGCAGTAGAATATTGAAGCCATTACAAAAATAAAAGTCCAGAAACATGGCTCAAACGAGAACATTGCACAACAATGACATAAAACGGCTCCAAAATGAGGATATAAAACAGCATTTGAAACTAAGGCACTGATAGTGTGAAATCCTAAAAAAAAAGAGAGTGACATCAGGTGCTCCAGATTGGTAAGCATGTCTTGCTCTTGAAATGTGAAAGTACAATGAATGGAGCAAAACTTATAGTATTGATATTTGTTGTTTTGTTAGGTCATAATAGCTAGGCCTAAAATTTACCAATGAAGCTGTTTAACTGACAACTTTTCTAAGTATAAACGTGTAATCAGATGTTTGTGATTTCTTAAAATTTATATTGTTAATGCAAATGTTGATATTTCTTATAAAAAGACTAACGAGGTAATTTTGGTTAAAAAAATTACCGTACTTCTGTCCTTGGCTATAATTGAGCAAAATGGTTTTTATAGATCCTTGTTATTTGTTTGATAGACTTTCCCCATTTTTAGAACAATGGACAGTCTTAATGTACAATATGAAATGTTGTTGGAGGGAATTTTTGGCAAATTCTATTTCACTTTTATTTTCTATGCATTCTTAGTGTTACTGATTTCAATTAGAATGAATAGCAATACATGTGTAAGTCGTTGAAACAGCTTGTTTTAACAATAACAACGAGGTGGTGTATTACTGAAATTACAAATACACAAAGAGACATATAACTCATATCATTCACTAAAATAGACCACAGAAATACGCATCAAGCATTCAGTGTCAATTTAAATTTCCATTGTGTCACAATGGGATGTACATGTAGGTATTAGAGATTCAAATAGTATTAGAGAGTTAAAACTTTTGCAGAGTGTTTTGTAAGTTCAGTTATCATTACAAAAGTAAAATACCTGATGAATTCATTGTTTATATCCATCATTTTTACATAGGATAAAAGGTACTCTTCCAAATCGTTGATAGATTTTATAAATTCCGTCCCAGATTCCCCTACTATTTCATATAGTTGTACTATAGATGACAGGTAGGTAAAATTTCCGTTTATTTCATTGGTGATCTCGTGAAACGGTTTCAGAAAGTCCTCTTGATTTGAAAAGTTATAATATATGTGTGCATCCTCGTCATTTACAACAGAGTCATAAATATCAATGCTGATAGAACGTAAGTGTTCTAATTTTGACACAATGTTCGAATCATCATTCAATATCAACTGCATTAAATTATCAAGCTCATGTTTCTCCCGATGAAAAATTATTAGCTATTTCAAATTTCGTAATAGAGAAGTTTGCGAAATATTCTTTAATTCTAGAGCTTATAACATGGACGGGGTTAAATAATGTATTGTTTACTGTGTCTATTTTTCTGTGCAATGACGAGAATATTTCCTCTATTTCCTCCATGACTGTGTCGGCAGTGAAACATTTTTGGTCAAATGTTCCGTGTCTGTCTTTTAAAATTCTATATGGCCTTTCGATGACTTCGTAGTAAGTTACAGCTCTCGCATAAACCCAGTTCCGCATTAACCATCTGAATCTTTCACGTCCGTAGAATATTTCATCTTCGGTTACGTTCCTATTTTTGTACGCCGTGTCGGATAGTTCTTTGAGATAAGTCAAAATGTCGTAAGTTTTTTGTAAATAGCTCTCAAATCGAACATGGTACTTACGCGCATATTTGTTATGATATAAAGAATCATTAAGTAAATGAACAGGAACAGCATAATCATTATGCGATTTAGGCGCATAATCGTAGGTATAGTTAAAAATGCCAACACCTATTTTATAAGCTGTAATCAGTTCGGTATAATTGATCGATGATCTTCGCACAATCTCTTGTCTATTTAATATTTTATTTACAGTTTCGTGATAAAGAAAATCGCGGGCAGAATTGTGTGTGAAAACCGACGAATTTAGTTGCCGTATATTGTTTTCTATCAAAAGAATATATTCAGTATACGCCAGTGCAATTATGTGCAAGTGACGTTCCTCGTATGCGTCACGGGGACGAATAAAGTTTTTTTGAACAACATATTCTTGGTAGCCATATAACCATTGTTTCCACGAGCACACGTGTCGTAACTTGGCGAATTCCTCTCCAAATTTGGTCTCGATTTCATCCAATAATTCATATAAATCAATAAAAATATTGTCCTCAATCACAGACAAAGTTGTATTAAATCGCATATAAAGACCATTAAATGAATTCAAATTGTCATTGTCCATTTTTGCTGTTACTTCATTGGCAGCCATTAGGTCTTCTGCTAGTAGCATTGTTATGTTCTTGCCTAAGAATTTATTTGCCGCATACTTTGAATTTGAGGCATACGATATATCACTTTGGTAAGCATTAAATTCACAAGGCACAGGACAATTGCATCCATCTTCAAAAACAGTCGGAAATATATCTGTACAAATAAAAAATGACATCAACATTATTCCCATAATAAATCTGTCTAATTTATATGTACAATAATTTATGACAGAACTTTGTAAACGTTGTCAATATTTTTCATACTTCTGTGCTTACATAAGAATGATAATGTAGAATCAGTTTATATTTTATAGTAAATATTCCTACTTAACCACTTGTTTCGCGTGCATTGAGTAAAAATACAACTGGGATCTAACAACATGTAAAGATATAATAGGTTATTTGAAAAAAATGGTAGAAATTCGAAGTAAAGAACAAATCAGAATTTTACAACTGTCATGATACGCCATTTTCACATTTGAGGCAGGTCACGCTTGTCTTGACGACTTTTCTGATTTTTTCTGAGGTTCACACTGTTAGTGCGTTATTTTTTTATAGCGTATTAATTATGCTCTGCTTGTTTCGTCTTTGCTGTTTATGTTATCTGTCTGTATCTGATCCTTAAGTTAGCATGCATTCTGGATGCATGATTTTTGCTCTTGTTTTGGTATTCAGATTTAAAACAGCAGCATTGTCGAACGTTTATATTTTAAAATGTTAATATCAAGAGTTTGAAAAATATTTTTCTAATGATTCTTAGGTAATAGTTCGAAAAAAATACGACCAGAATTTTTTTGAGAATCAAAATAAAAGTGTTCTTATAAAACTGACGTTATCAGGCATGTTTGTCCTTTTTCATGTCATCATAACTGTATAATCTGAAGACTACAAAATAAGTTGACGTAATAATTGAATTACAACCCACTCCCTGATAAGATCAAGATTCTCTATAGCGTAGTTCCATCTACTTAATCTTACAATGTAATTATAGGGATTTTGTACCATGTACATTTACCCCATTTCTCTTTTTTGCTCATTTATTGCAACAAGCAGGAAACATGAAAAAGAAAATAGATAGACTTATATTTCCGATTTTGACAATTAGATAACATCTATATGCTATTAGTTTCTTTTATGACAAACGTAATAGCAAAATTTGTTTAAAGATTTCGAAATCCCTTATGATGACACAAATTTGATTGAATCTGTTGTAAATGTCTTGAATCTTTTGCATAGTTTTGCCTGCAAACTTTATTTGGTAATATGATAATCAACGAGTGATGATATGTTTGCATGCAAACACAAGTCACCCAAACCAGATTCCATGCACAATTGCTCTTTGAAAAAATGCTGTGTTTATATTTATCACAAATGATTGTAATAATGTGATCTGGAATATTTGCTTTCATTACCAATTCTTAAACTCATCATGTTTTCGTCTATCAGTGCTATTAGTGCTTTGATTCACAGGTCAAAATATTTCTGGATTGCGTCAGAAAGAAAGTTGCGTCATAATATTTTCAATATTGATTCATCGATGAAACCCACATTCCATGCTTAATATGTATATTTATTGATACTTAAACATGAAATAAAGTTATGCAGGTGCGACCTTGACTTCATTTTGAAGATAACGTCTTTCTGAACATTTTGTCTGTTGACTGTCTTTTTGTATCTTCAATGGTATTTGAGCTATAAGCAAAAAATCCCAAAATCGGACATCAAATCGGTTTTTGGTCCATAGGTCCAAAACGGTTGGTCCAATAATTTTGGACCCATGTAACAAATATAGATCTGAACAAGACACACATTTTTGCAATTACATGTTATCAGCTATCTATTACGGTTTATGAGTTAATCCAATGACAAGGTCTAGGGTCAAAGTTTAAAGTGACTAATGACCTTTGACCTTTGCATTTTTAAATGTAACACATATCACCTAAGTTGAATGGAAAAGGTTTGAGGTTTCTATCTCTTACCGTTTTCGAGAAAAAGCATGTTTAAAGATATGATGAAATTTTCAAGGACATAACTCATGAACGGTTCATCGTAGAGTTTCGGTCCAATTGTAACAAATGTCCGTAATGACCAAACAAACATTTTTGTCTTACATTTAATCAGCTATCTTTTACGGTTTCTGAGTTATACCAATAAGAAGGTTTGAGGTCAAAGTTCAAAGTGACCAATTACAGTGGTCATTTTGGAAAGTCCAAAACCTCTGTACACATCTTAGGGTTGGTATCTACGATGATCACAAGTTTCATAAAGTTTGGTCCACCCATCTCTGAGAAAATGTTTGGACAATGTTCGAAAAATCATTGAGGAATAATAATAATAAGAACAAGAAGAAACAGAGTAAACACAATAAGTCACCAAACTTCGTTTGGGTGACTTAATTATCAAAAAAACTTCAATGACATTTTGCAAGTGCATATTAAGCTTTTTCTCTAAATTTTATTCCTTCTAGTCATTTATATACATAAGTAAACTGTACCTTTTCACATACAATAAGTCAAATGTTCAGCTATATTTCTATCATACCTTCAGTAAAATTTATAGGATATGTATTTTGTTTACATTTTGAAAATTTGGACAGCCAAATATAGTTTTTTTTAAATAGCACCAGAGATGGGTCCGATTACTTTCATAAAATTACATTCAATTACAACTACTATTCAAAATGTAAGATTAAATTAAATTAATGATTACAGCATTTTTTGCATGATTAAATTACATTGATTACATTTAAGAGTAATCATGATTACATCTTATTACATTGAAATCTAAAAAAAACTATGGTTAAGAAATTGCAATTTTATATTATTTGTTCTTCTCTAACGAAAAAAAAGAAGATTTCATGTCTTTTTGTCTTGATAAAGTATTGTCTTGATGCATTTGATATGAGTTTGTGATAATGCAAAATCACTTGGTTTTAAGTTGGTATGGTTTCTGTACATGTATATAACTTAATTTTATTTCACAACTCTGTCTATTCTTTTCACCACACTTTTCATGTGATAAAATGTAGTGGTGGATCCATGGAATGAGAATTCCAATGATAAATGGGCAAAAACAAATCAGAAAACGGCATGAATGGACTATTTGTTCTAAATTTGCAAAATCTTTTCAAAGACAAAGAAGTTATATTCTGAACTCAAACAGAAGACAGACACTTACACAAAATAAGAAGTATACGATGTTTTGGTATTCATTATATGATATGTTACAAATTTAAATGCTATTGAAATTTCATTTTTGTAGTCGGATCAAATCTTTGAAAAGATATCAAACTAAATTGGCTGATGTAACAAACATTTTACCCAAGAGAATTCATATGCAAAAAATTAGTTCTATCATCTAAAATTTTTCCATCATATTTCAACTTATTTGTAATAAGATTTTCTGAAGTTTATATTGGCATTAAAAGAGCCATGTTTCGATATATTAATATTTCCATTGTAATTATAATGTAATCATAAAGTAATCATGATAACAGGCTATTTTTGACAGTAATTGATTAAATTACATGTAATCAGAATTTTGGCTGATTAATGATTGAACTTATTACTTTTAAAAATGTAATCGATAACAGCTGATTAATGATAACAATTACAATTACCCCATCTCTGATTAGCACATGAGAATGTGTCTTAATTTTGGTAATTTTGAAAGATGTAGAAAATTCACGATAAAACAGCAATTCGAAACTTTTCCCGTTACAAATGACTGTTTAGGATTATGACGTTCAAAAATTTGCTTAAAACGTCATATATTTTTGTTAAAAAATTAACTTCGGAGTACAAATTATAAAGCCGGAAGTTTCAAATTGAACGAGACTTACAGATTGTACATATTGTAAATTTTGTATTTCTTCAGCCGATTTTGTTTTTGTTTTTTTTTCAAACCCTCACTAGCATAACCAACTATTGGGAAAGCAAGCCTTTTCTTCGACTTATGAATCACAAAAAAA
>MJUU01062680.1:88648-108435 GCA_002080025.1 Modiolus philippinarum
CCCCCCCCCCCTTCAAGTTAAATAGTCGGTCCCTAAAAGCTTTGCTGAAGTGGGAGATTGAAGGTCTTTGAAATGGACAAACGCATGCTGAACTAATTCATTTATGCTGATAAAAATTCTGGACTAAAATACCAAAGGAGAATTTGATATGATTTTTCATTGGATAATCAAGATATTGCATAAATTATGCAATATACAAAATAATTTTAAAAAAAACTTGAATAGAATTTTCGTTAAAACTTATTACTAACAATTGAGTCTTTAGGATGTGAATTAATTGTGTTGCATTAGAATTTGAAACTAGGGTTGAATATGCAGCCTTTTTGCCATCCCTGAAAGAAACGTTCGGAGCTCTGACTTGTAATTACTGCACACATTAAAAAATTTGAGCATTCATAGTCATTTACAAACCCTTACTTGTAAATAGTGTAGAAAACAGACAAAATTTGAAAATTTAAATAGCTTTTAGAACAACATTCCATTTTGGAGCAGGTAAAAACCAGTTAAAAATGTCTATAAGTCACTAAATTTATAAAATAAATAAAACAAGTTACCAAGAAAGATTTCTCATAAGACACATCGAAGTGCTAATCACAGACCGTGAGAGGAACTCTTTCTTTTCCAATAAAGGCAATTTTATCAAAACCCATATCATTTAACAAAACCATATTAAATATAAGTAGGGACAGAAATGTTGCCTTCTATATTTTTATTATATGTTTAATGAAGGAATTATAACAGGAAACCCCTACAATGGCCGTAAACCACAATCACATGTCACAATACACCAGGGAACTGCACAAGAAAAACAATAAAATGACAAAAGAAAAACATGGACAACGATAGGAACTTGGAATAGCCGGACTTGGTACTGGCACTTGTCTTTTATAATGCATTGAACGTGACTTTTGTCTTAAGGTTTTGTCTAAAATGGTTCGCAGCAAGGTTTTTCGTCTTATTTATATAACCATATGTTATTTTGCACCACGATTTCACTGTACTATAACCTGACAACCCCGCATTGACAAGGTATTTCCCTATACATTACTTGCGGAAGCACTCTGTCAGCACTGTAGATACATCCCTTATAAACCGATTCAGGGGATATGTGTAAATGGAATGCCGCTGAGGAAGGCTGGTAGCGCGGCCGTAAGCTATGGCAATATGCTTAAATAGCGTTTTATTTATATTAATGGCTTAGAGACTTTATTATATATATATATATATATAGAGGACTGATACTTAATTATGACCATGGATATCAAATATTTTAATCTATTGTTGCGTTGCCATGTATACAAGTATAATTGTATTCAATATATATATAAAAAATGCATGACGAAAATCAATTCATTTCTTGAATACCATAGAAATTACGTGACTCCCTTAGCTGCATTGTTATTTCGAACAACAATACGTAATTGATACTTATGAGAAGGCGACAGATTTTAAAAGTAGAGAAAAAGGTCGGGTTAAATTCTGTGAATAGGTTCTAATTTATTACACTAAGCACATAATATATGTTCTTCATTTGGGAGTTTATATTTAATCTTGTCTCTTTGTTATAGGTAAAATCAAAATTAAATAAAGATCAAATGTTAAATTTATCAAAATTAAATGAAGGTTAAATGTCAGCTGAAGGGCATGTCAGAAACACAGTGGGGGTGCAGACATAACCTCTCGTCAGGATTTAATTAATTTGATAGAAGTCTTGAGAACAGCTCTAAGTTAACTTGCAGTAAAATTGGAGCTGACTTAGAGCAGTCCTAGAATCATGTCTGCTCTTGTCCTGGAATCATGTGTGTTCTAGCCATGACCGTTCTACCAAAGTCTTATCTGGCGATTACCGTTCTACCCAAGTCTGTTCTGGGCATTACCGTTCTACATAAGTCTGATCTTACCATGACATGTCTTTTCCCAGTCTAGATCTGTTCTGGTCATAACCGTTCTTGTCAAGTCTACACTGGCTCGACCGATTTGGTCCTAAAATAATTAAACTGAATATTTATAGAGGTGTCCGCGGTATATCCTTTGTCTCAAACCCTAAACCTTTTATTTAAAAAAAAATAATAACTACTTCATTTTCTGATGTTTTCAATCATTATTTTAGTTAATGTTATCTAATATTTAGTGACATTTTCACTAAAATTCAATGCATGAATTTTTATTTCGTGAAAGTAAATTTACGGAACCTCAGTTTTCGGGTATAACGTCTTGAGGAGGGAAGTAACTCTTTTTTAATTTACCTGGATAAACAGATAAATAATCTCCAAAAAAGATAACTTACCAAAATGCGATTTGTTATCAGAATATTGTATGCTTCATTTTTTTTTATTTTGAATCATATGAAATACGTGTAAATATTAAACACTTGATAAGGACTCTGAAAAGAGTAGGTATGAGAGCAGTCAACGCTAGAACATGTCAGCCGAGAGCAGTCATGGCTAGACATGTCAGTCGAGAGCTGTCATGGCTAGGATAGCTCACAGCGGTCAAGGGTAAAACAGGTCAGAGCGGTCATGACTCTGACCATACAGTTAGGATTGGCCAGGTCGGTCGGGATTATAGAACAGATTTAGAGCAGTACTTGATGACCTGTTTTAAGTTGACTTGGATGAGCTTTTATGACTATTTCAAGTTAACTTTATGTGAGGTCATGTCTGCAACCCACTGTAGTAAAAATAATTTAGAACTTTTTATGAAGCAGAAATATACTTTTAACATGGGTGTTTATGTGCTACAGTTGTGTTCCTTTCTACGTTTTATTTATCATACAAATCTATTTAGAAGTATTTCAATTGAAGTTTCATATGTAAGAAGGCTTGATATCATAGTCAACGGAAATTATGTCCTTAGCTAGCTGTCAGTGGCTGCGAGCATTTTTCCGGACAGTACCTGTGTGTATTGTCTTCATGTTTTATGTACTTCATTATAAGGGTACTCGTCTTGATAAGTTGGACTTTTTTCTAGTTTGATTTTTACTGTGAGTCTTTTCGTGTATTTATTTTTTAGCCATTCACCACACATAGGGGGAGGGTTTGGATCCAAGAAAACGAGTTTAACCCCGCCGCAGTTTTTGCGCCTGTCCCAAGTCAGGAATATGTTGGTGATTGGCTTGTCCGTGTCTTTTATAAAATTTTAGTTTCTTGATATTTGGGTTATTGGATGTGGTTTGTTTCCATTGATTTATCCACTTTTTTACCCTTTTGGGGCCATTTAGGGCTTGCTATATGGTGTGAGGTGCCTCACTGTGTTGAAGACCGTACGGTGACCCCTAGATGCTTTGTTTTGGGTCGTTTTAACCTGGATATGGGATGTTGTCTCCTTGACATTTACCTCATTTCCTTTCTTTTTCAAAAATATACCTTACATGTAAGAAGGCCTTTTACTGTTCATATATCACTTCTGCAAATAGGCCATTTGCCTATATTGCAATCAACAGAGTTAATTCAACAAACCTAAAAGAGAGGTAACCCTTTTTTCTTAAAATCTGACAAAATAGATCGCTGCTTATGAAAAGCAACCACAAAAGAAAACATTTTGCAGGCATTAGGTCAGTTATATAATTCAAAACCTCTCCCAAACTTCTCTTCTTTAAAGTGTTGCTTGTTTAGAGTAAAAAGTAAAATAAACTGTATTTACTTGACCTGTCTTCTCAATGACCAAAATTTGAATTTAAAATAAATGTTACATGTAAGTTACTGCAGAATAGTCTTAGTATTATTTAAGGAATAATTTGTGCACATTGGTTGAACACAAAATTTTTACTTTGAGAAAAATGTAGGTATTTACTTTTTTTTTTGCTCTATTTGTTTCCCTTTGAAGGTTTGACAAATAACCACTATTTGACTAGAACTGGTAAGAACATCAGTAATTGGATAAATATTTATAAGCTCACCTGGCCAAAGGCCATGTGAGCTTTTGCCATCTCTTGGCTTCCGTCGTGCGTCCGAGCGTCCGTTAACTTTTATTCAAAGATCTTCTCCTTTGAAACTACTGGGCCAATGCTAACCAAACTTGACCTGAATCATCACTAGGGTATGCTCTTTCAAGTTTGTGATTTTTATGTCCGTAGACCAAGCAACATGGCCACTGTTACTAAAAATAAAACATAGGGGGTGAAATTGCTGTTTTTTGCATATTGCTCCAAAAGCATGACAGATAACAAAAATCTGACATGGAGTAAAAATTATCAGCATGATGAGATCTACCTGCCCTGAAATTTTGAAGAATATCCGATTACCTGCCTTGGAGTTATTGCCCCTTTTCCGTAAAATTTTCAGTTTTTCGTTACTTTTAGTCTAACTTATATATTGAAAACGGTAGAAGATAGAAGTAAAATTACAAAAACAGGAAAACAGCAAACACCTACAAAGTTTATATTACAAAAATGGTCAGCATAGTAAGATCTACATGTCCTGCAATTCTGAAGAAAATCTGACGACCCACATAGTTTTCATTGAATTTTCACAATTTTTTAACATTTTTACTTTTATTTCAAAAACTATTTGAGATTAAGGTTAAATGTAAATTTCAAAATTATTGAGCTTTTCCACAACTACAATTTTTACATTTGTCTAAGAGGTTCGCATTTCATCCAAGATGGCCGCCAGCGGGAAAGATAGTTTAACATAGGACCCTATGGGAAATGTATTTAAAGATCTTCTCATTTGAAACCACTGAGCCAATGGGGACCAAATTTTTGTCACAATAGTCTTTGGATGGTCCCCTTTAAGGTTTGTGATTTTTTTGTTCGTACTTCATGGTCGCCAGAACAGGACATAGTTTAACATAAGACCCTATGGGAAATGTATTCAAAGTTCTTCTTTTCTAAAACTACCAAGCCAAACTGAACCAAACTTGGTCACAATAGTCCTTGGTTGGCCGCCTTTAGAGTTTGTGATTTTTATGTTCGTACCACATCCAAGATTACCGCCAGCGATGAGCACAGTTTAACATAGGGACCTTATGGCAAATGCATTCAAATGTCTTCTCCTCTGAACCTACTGAGCTAATTGGAACCAAACTTGGTTACAATTGTCTTTGGGTGATCCCTTCCAAAGTTTTAATTTTTAGGTTGTACCTCATCCAAGAATGAAAATGTAACATCTGGTGAACTGATTTATAGTATGAATGGGTAATCTATTAGTGACAATGAATGAAACCAGTCACCAGATACAGGCTCATGTGACCCTCTAGTTATACTTACATTTTCATTTCACTTTTAGTGGCTTTTATAAGGTCAATTTTCTTACTATATGTATGCCTACACTTGATTTTGTCAATATTTGCCAAAATGTATCCTTGTAAAATTTGCTGTATTTTGCATCGTTGAAGTAGACAGGGGATCACTCTCTCCCCTTCCATGCACCTTTCTTCTGCCTTTTATCTATCTCTTTGACCTCATATACCTTCATTTCTACTATCCATAATCTCCAAACTACCGCCCTCCTTTAATTTCTCTTTCGTCCTAACCTTCTACATCCCACCTCATATGCTGTCACTTACCACCCACTCTTTTTTACCCTGTTGAGCTTCGGGTTTTAACACTAGTCCTTTTTTTTTTTTTTTTTTTTTTTTTTGAAAAACAAAATTTTATAAACATTTAAGATTAACTAATGATTATTACTCGTTTCGACCAGTTGACACAAGTTGCAGCACTTAAAAGCTATGAAAGAGAATGTTTGTTATAAAAAGGCATTACACTATATCATATTGCAGGAAACTACATGTATAGAGACGTTGTGTTTGTATATGTCTATAAGTCTAATTTATCATAACTTTTTTAAGCCTCGAGACACCGTAGGTGTTCCGAGTCCATGCGAATCGATCTGCAAGTATGTATCAGTTGCTACTGAAGTGTAATACCTCTTAAGTAACTTGTTTACAATTTTAACTAGATAGTGTCGTTAAAATCGACCCACTTTGGAATTAAGACCTTATTATCTTCTAGGTCACAGATTCAATTATTTGAACCGATTTATTTAACGTACATGTACATGAATTCAAACTGTACGGTTTTTTTTAAACCTGTCTTTGAGGATTTCAGAAAATTAAGCATTTTTGAATCATAATTTTTTGCGATCGAGTAATTGAAGATGACTTATTTCAATAAAATATATATTCAAAAAGATTCTGTGTAGAATTCCAAATATAAGTGGTCTTTGACACTTTCAGGAAATCTACCAAAATTGGTATCAAATATTTTTTTTAATTTTCAGAGAGTTTCAAGACATTTATTTTTTTCATTTACATGTATTTATCTATTTATTATTTTCTTAGAAACATATGAAAGGATATGGAGTGAATGTACATGTGACAAAAACGCACACGATACACAGAAAACTCCAGTTTATCAAGGACAGGGCTTTTATTCCTGTCTACATCTTGATGTCGCCCGAGGGTCTTCAATCAGAGGCGAATAATATTCACCCTGTATTAACCTACTCCGCTCTTTCTGTACTAAAAATGATGAAAGAAGATGTTCATTTTTAGCGATAGGTAAAAATGGGGCCTATTTTGATAATTGTGATTCACACGAACAGTGTACAGAGGAGGATGTCATTGCAATGCTGGAATTCTTGATTGAAAACATTTTTGTAAAATTTGGAGGACAAGTTATCATGCAAGACAATAGGGATACTTGTAGGGACTAATTGTGCGCCACTTTAGCAGATTTGTTTCTTTATTCGTATAAAGCCAGGTTCATACGAGTACTAGTTCATAAAGAAGACAATAAGCTAGCCGAGTACTTTAATTTCAGCTTCAGTACTAGTTATATAGACGATGTTCTTTCATTAAACAATCCTCAATTTAAGGATAGCCTTCATCTTACAAAAAAATGTATATACCCAAATGAACTCGAAATTATAGAAACCATTGATAAACTATCATAGCATCATACTTGGACCTACACCTCTACATTGACAACTCTGGACGTCTGAAAACAAAACTTTACGACAAGCGTGATGATTTCGACTTTTCATTAGTGAATGTCAGACATTCATTTATCATTTTATTTAATTGTATGCAATGTAATAAATTAGGGAAGCATTCAGGTGCCCTCATACAATTTACTTCCAAGACACCAATAAGGCAGTCTGTAGCATTTAAAATCATATAATATTTAAATTTTGCTTACAGCAATAGATAGTTCACAACCTTTTATGAAGCAGTATTCTCCTCCGTTCTGGGAGGTCACGTCAAATCCTTCCAAAAAAGATTAGGATAGTACGCTGGAATATATTATATCTACTAAAAAAAATCAACCCTTTGTATATGTTTGTCATGATCACAATAGACAATTAAACACGCAGTTCTTGAAAAGAGCAGTATTGGCTTGTTTTGACCACTCTTTGTCATATTTCAATGTATATCTGCCTAACGCCTTCTTTGCATTTCAAGTGACCTCATGGGATTGGATTTGGGTATGTTTTTAAAGTTTGAAAAATGTGTTGATAACATTATGAAAAAATGGTACTATAATGAAATATTGATATTGTACATTTGGATTTTACTGTAAATGTCCGTTTCCGTCTCAGTTGATGCGCCCGAGAAAGCCAACTTTCAAGTAGCAAAAATCTACGATTTACCCCCCTCAGATCCAAAAATTCAACCTCGCCGATTCCTAAATCCCCTTCCAAACCAAACAAAATTTTAGTTTGGTTGAATGTAATTAAAAAATAATAAAATGTTCGCAAAGACCACTGTCCTGTAGATGGTCGAAATAGCTGAAAGATGCCGAAAACTATCGCCTGACCGACCATTCATTTAACATGATTCAAGCTTTACACAGTGGAAATAATTCAAGTAAATTAAAGTTTGAGGTACAGTGTGCATATGCGTTTTAATAATATGCACTAATAATATATGTTGCACGCATCCATGACGTCATATCCAAAAATATGTTATGTTGTCGAAAACTGCCGACGTTGCTCTATATATGACTTACCTTTTTAATAGAAATGAGTTCTGATCTGCCACATAGCGAAATCCATGGCAGCTTGTCTCCTCTCCAAATTCTGTAAGAGCTCTACATCTTCTTGATTTTCTTTCGATTGTTTTCACTGCACCATTCTCCTTCATGTTTTAATTATTTTCTATTAAATTCGAGTCTTGAAATGTTACCATTTCAGTGACCCGCGACAAATCATACTCAGTCTTGCTATATAATTATCCACTTTATATAGGTATTCCGTACTGTCCCATCAGTATTGATTCCTGCCATGGATCAAATAATTGTTAATTAATGAAGCAATATTTACATAATTGTATTAACTTATTATAAATTGACTGAAATTGAGGATTGAGTAAGCCATAGCCATTGTCCCTTAAATGCTGTAACACAATCATTTCCCAAAAGTGTCAATGATTAAAACAATAATTGGTGATAAATACATTGGAACAAAATCTGTTTGAAAAAGAAGTCATGTTCTTGTTTTCCGATTCGTTTTCAAATTTCGGAATCTCTGAAGCATAAACAAAAATATCAATGGGATTCGAACGATACAGGTCATTTAAGATGCTTTAGTTTTCCTAATATTGTGAAAGCATATGGTCGAATTATCATTGTGCTGACACACCAATACTAAGGGCAAGTATTCTTGTTCATTGTAAAGATAGTGATACCTTATATTGGCCTAAGTACAGATTGTATTGGTTGTTATTCTTTCAGAAGAGCAAAGATCTAACACAAACAGAATGCTTACTGATACACGGCACATTCGATTGGTGCTGCTAAACACAAGTCGGATACGGAATTGACTTTATTTTTCAAGCCGGAATATTCCTTTCTTGGCCTTTCCTTTGTGACGTAATATATACATGAAAATTAATTATGTTTATCTCCGCTTCCAATAATTTCTATTGATAAACCGGGTTACCGGTCGGTAAAGTGGGTTTTACAGTGCATAATTAGCTAAAACTTCGGAAAACCCCAAACACCGTTTAATTAATTTGATCTGCTTAACTATTTCAGTTGTAACCAGTCCAAAAAAATAATAAAGTATGGAAATCATTATTAAGTTATTTTAATAATTGTTTTTTTTTCTTTGTTTTGTCTAATTATTTATAAGGATGGTATTTTCTGAATTACAGTCTTTTAGAATAACTCAAACGAAGTATTTGATATCAGTGAATTAATTTTAGTATTTAACAAAAACTAGTCATATTTTTTTATGGAAACAGTTTTAGTATGAGAATGTAGTAGACCTGGGGTAAGAGGAGATAACTCCTTTTTATATAAAGATCACTTGTTGTGATTGGTATGATTAAAACACAAAATTTATAATATTTGTCATAAATAGAAATAAATAATCATTTATCATTAAACTTAACTCCTTTAATTAAACACTTCATCATGGTTGTTTTAAAATAACCTGGTTTTGAATCAGAAGGTAAGCATAAAGGAATATTATGATATTGTATGTAGTTTTCGTACATATAACATTGTGAAAGAACGGTATGGTGAATTTTTATAAAATTTTGATATATGTTATATGTATAGAGGATCTTCAATTTCTCAGTTTTTGTGAAAATTGAATGATAGGATTTTCGTCTAGAAGAAACTGAATGAAGCTTTGTATTCAGCAATGTTTTTACTGGAAATCAACACTTTATGCATACTTACCATTACTATCATTTCGTATTTAGGTCTACAAGTTTCTATGAACAGTTTAACAATTTAGGGCTACACTTATTTCTGCCAATTTTTTTCTATATACACTGGGGTGCAGACAACGCCTCTCGTCCACATTAACTTGCATCGCAGTCACGAGAACAGCTCAAAGTTAACTTGAAGAAAACTTAGAACAGTCCTAGAATCATGTCTGCTTTGGTCCTAGAATCTTGTCTGTTCTAGCTATGACCGTTCTACCCACGTCTTCTCTGGCCATGCCGTTCTACCAAAGTCTGTACTGGCTATGACCGTTCTTGCCAAGTCTGTCTGGTCATGACCGTTCTTGCCAAGTTTGTTCTGGTCATGACCGTTCTTGTCAAGTCTGCTGTGACCACGGCCGTTCTGGTCCTAAAATTATTAAACTGGATACTCAATTAGAGGCGTCTGTATTTCATTTTCTCGAATCCAAAACCGTTTTAATAGAAAATATCATAACTATCTTATGTTCCCGGGCTTATGTTACGATATTTTTAATCATTATTTACTTCATTTAACGTTATCTGATAATTATTGACATTTTTCCTAAGAGTTTACAGACCATTTTTTTTTAATTTCATAGTAATAAATTAACTCAGTTTTCGGGTATTCCGTCTCGAGATTGGAAATAACTCTTACTTTTTTTTATTTACTTGGATAAACACAGGTAAACAATCCCCGAAAAAGACAACTTACAAATAGCAATTTTGTATTGGAATAAATTATTTCAAAATTGTATTTTTCATTTTGCTTTAAATATTATTATCTCTTTATGATGTAACTAAACTTAAAATATATGAAATACGTATAAATATTGGATACAAATGATTATTTGTAAGGGCTGTGACCGTACATCTGACATGAGTGCTGTCATAGCTAGAACAGGTCAGCTGAGAGCAGTCATGGGCAGCGTAGAGCATGACCAGCAAAGCATAGATGTAGCGTTGACCGACAATTAGCGAAGAATTCCGCTCAAACCGATGTTAGGGCCGTCTTAAACTTGCTATGATGTACGAGCAAAGCTCATTATTGAAAGCCTCATAGTGACTTTTCAAGATGAAGAACAACAATAAAAGGGTTGTTCCTTTGCTTGTTTTTTACCATGTATTTGTAGAGACTTTGTCTCATGTGCGTTTCCTCAATATCTTTTCATTCACCAATTAAGTAGAATGGTCATGACCAGAACAGACTTAGGTAAAATGGTCATGAGTAGAACAGGGCAGTGCACCGCGGTCATGCCTCTGATCAGAATGGTCAGGGTTCTAGTTATGACCATGACTGACTGGTCAGAGCGGTCAGAATTCTAGAGCAGATTTAGAGAAGAATTGATACCTGTTCTAAGTTAACTTAGAGGAGCTTTCATGACTGTTTCGAGTCACTTTATAATGGATTATGTCTGCATCCCATTGTACAGCACAATAGTAAACGAATCGTCCTGATTTCTGAACAATAACGACAGTAGAATACTAAAGAAACAAGGGAAGTGATGATCACATATATCAAAGTCAGAAAGAAAAACAAGGAACAAGTGAAACAGCCACAAGAAAATTTAAAATGGAGAGTGTAAAACCTCAGGTTTTAGAATTTACATAAATTTAGATAATAGTTTTAGAACAAAGTGTACATATGAGATATTATCTCATGTATAAGTACACCATATCTAAAAAATAAAGAGCATGTGGTGTTTCTGTGAACTGTAAATGAAAAAAAAAACTTACGGTGAAACTTTTCAATTTTTTCCTTGAAGTTTATTATCAAATATACTTAAAATACACTTAAACCTGTCTTATATGACCTTCCAAGGGAACCTCAAAATAGGGTCATATAATTCAAGTCTTTTAATACAGGTGCAATTTACAAAGAAAGCTCTATGAAGGGATATTAAAATTAGGGTCTTATAACACAAGTTTTCGCCTAATAGAGGTGGTCACTAGGGCAGGTTTGACTGTAATTGTTTCAACCTACAAATTTAAATCAAATGGAATTCGTGGAAAATTTTGGGGTAACCCCGGGCCTACTACCTTAATAATATTTTCTCATAATCAGGAATACAGGTTTTTTTTTTTTAAAAATATGTTCTATTATTATCAAATTATCGGATGCACTTTTCATCTTATAGATAAACTTCAAATATTAAAAATATGTCTACTTAATTATTTGTAGAGACTTTGTCTCATTTGCATTTACTCCATATCCCTTCATTGTAAATTAATTAATTATTTTTTGTTCATACTAATTTGCTATTCAAAATGCAATTGTCCTTACGACTTCTTGCCCTGCCTGATTATTTTTAGGTCCTGGTGTAAAACAAAGACAAAGTTCAAATAAAATGTAGAATTTTAATTGCCAAAGGCAAAATTCTAATAAGATACAAGGCAAAATTCTAATAAGATACACTCGATCGATTTTTTTTTTTTTTTTTTTTTTTTTTTATCATATAGAATTATATTCGGACCTTACGAGATTTTATTGTGACAATATGATCGCATATTCGGTAACAAGTAAAAATCTAATTAACTAATGAGACATCACTTAATTTACATGTATTAGGAGTAAATATCCTCAATAAAAAAATATTTTTTTATACCGTTTTTATACATCAAAAATTTATTTCCTCAGATTTACTCAATTTAAATATTTTCTATTAATGTATATTTTCTTCACTAATACTTCCATCAGTTTTCCTAATTTTGAAAAATAGACAAAAACGCTTACAGATAATTCTAAACATAAAAAAAAAATCTGTACTCGATCTACTTTTGATTAGTTATACGCAATTTTTTAATCAATCAATCGTTTACAACTGTTTTAAATCGGTAAACAAGTACATGTTTTTAAGAACTTGGTTTTCCTTCTTTTGGCTATTTCCTAGCTGTAAAACCTAGTTTACCACCAATAATGTAGGCTAAGCAATGAAAACTCAAAGGAATCGGAATTAACATGCATTTAATTTGCAAAACTAGCATTTCCATTCGGAAATGTCTTTTTTTCTTTCGTCGATAAACCATGATTCCCGGTCAACAAGACTAGTTTTCCGAGGTTTTAGCTGAATTATCACTGAAAACATACTTTATAGACCGCCAAAGTATGTTAAGCAATAAAAACTCATAGGTAGCAGAGGTATATATGCGTTTAATTTTCTATGCTAAACCAGAATAACCGACCCTGTAAACTTTTTTTTTCGGTGATAATCCTAGTTACGTCTGTTTTGAATTATTTTGAGGGCTGTACACAAAACACTATCATTTTTGTCAATTTTAATGTTTATGTCATTCTTGAACTACTTTACATTTTTTTTTTATTTTGTCCCATATAATCGTTTTTTTTATACTCATTTACCAGAAAGAGCACTTTTTATCCATTTGTATTCCTTTATTTTCATTCAAAGTGCAATTATCTACATTATATTTGATTTAGTTTACAATTATTTCATTTGCCCAAAACAAAGACACACACGTTTAACCAATTTATGAAGTAATAACATTCTAGCTTAATTATATGCTATGGAAGTCCACGTTGAATATTCAAAGAAAACTATTAAATAATACTGAATCCCTATACGGTGAAAATTCCATATCTTATTATTTATTAATATATCGGTTTGTCATACCAACTGGATTTTTCTATGCGTTCCCGAAGGAAAAGTGTGGTCAAATCTTTATAACCGTACAATTTCTAATAACTAGACCATTTGAACTCGCAACAGTATTGCTGATAAAAGTTTCGTAGAAAGGGCTACCACAGTCTTGTCTGTTAACTAGACCTTGATAAATAATTGAATTTGAATAAGTGAAAGTGACATGTCCTTGACACATATCACCTAGTACATTAAGGTTTCTAGTACATGTAGATATTATAGACGAGTTTCCAATTGGTGAATTTTCCCGGAAAATTTTGAAGTCACAATATAGATTTGGGACGTCACAATGTTACGTGACGCAATTTACTCCGACTGACCCCAGGTCAGTCGGAGTAATTCATTCATAAAACGATATTGGAAACTCGTCTATAGGGCCGGTGTATAGATTTATTTCACTTTACCCACAAAGATCCACAAAGTGTTTTTTTGTGTTCTTAACGAAGGCAATGAAAATGTTAAGTTTATATTATACCATTATCTAAATCATAATAAACAAATGCAAAGAACTATTTGGGTAAATGAAAAAAGTCCAACTCAATATTGACTCTGACGAGGATTCTCTAGCATTTTCGAAACAGACAAATTTATCTAAAATGCGGTGCGTCATTATTAACTAATGCCATTACTTGGTACCAGCCACCAGTCGGGTGTACTTGTTTTACATTGTACGCTTCTCATTTGGTTGCAGATTTGCACATAGTTCATTACACGAACTGGCGTAGAGGGAAAAAAGGGTTCTTGGAAATATGATACATCACTTTGATGAACACATGGGGTTTCGGTACCACAGCATGTCTCAAGGTAACCTTGCTCAATTTGTCCGCTTGTGATGTCTGTTAAATAACATAAAAATGCTCCATTATTTATGTCACGAGTAGGAGCCAAAATACTTAATTACAATGTTTTCTAAACACAAGAGGCTCTCAAGAGCCTGTATCACTCAACTGGAATCTGGTGCTTAACAATTTCCATTGACAGCCATACTGATCGAACATGTTTTCCCTTAGGGTCTTAAACTATGTTCCCCGCTAGCGGCCATCTCACTAGTTTCTGATGAGAAGATCTCAGAATATTTTCCCCTATGATCGAATGTTCAACTATGTTCCCTGCTGGCGGCCATGTTGGATAAGCAGCGAACCTGAAAAACAATTTTTTGTAAGGGGACTACCTAAGGACCAGTGTTGCCAAGTTTGGTTACAATTGGCTCAGTAGTTTCTGAGAAGATCTCTGCATGTTTAACCATATGGACCAATGTTCAATTATATTCCCTGCTAGCGGCCATCTCTGATAAGCGGCGAGCCTAAAAAAAAACTTTTTTGTAGATGACCATGCAAGGACTATTTTGGCCAAGTTTGGTTCTAATAGGCCTGGTAGTTTCTGAGAAGATCTCTAAATGTTTTTCATATTTTAAATTACGTTCCCTGCTGACAGTCATCTTAGATAAAAGGCGAACCTGATAAACAACATTTTTGTAAGGGGATCACCTAAGGACTGGCGGCCAAGTTTGGTATTAATTGGTTCAGTAGTTTCTAAGGAGAAGATCTATGAATGTGTTTTTCAGTAATGTCCGTCCAATGTTAAACTATGTTCCCCGCTGGCGGCCATCTTGGATACTAGCGGCAAAACCTGAAAAACAACTTTTTGGTAGAGGACCACCAAGGATTATTGTGGCCAAGTTTAATTCCAATTGGCTCAGTAGTTTCTGAGGAGAAGATCTCTGAATGTTTTCCCATAGGATCGAATGTTCAACTATGTTCCCTGCTGGCGGCCATCTTGGATAAGCGGCGAACCTGAAAAACAAGTTTTTAATGGGACCACTTAAGGACTAGTGTGTCCAGGTTTGGTTCCAATTGGCCTGGTAGTTTTTGAGAAGATCTCTTAATGTTTACCCATATTGTCCCCGCTGGCGGCCATCTTGAATGAGGTATGGTCATAAAATTCACAAACTTTGAAGGGGACCACCCAGGATAATTGTGACTAAATTTGGTTAAAATCGTTCAAGAGCTTAATTCAGAGAAGATCTTTAAATGCATTTCTCATAGGGTCCTATCCTAAACTATGTTCTGCGCTAGGGGACATCTTGGATGAGGTACGGTCATAAAAATCAGAAATTGAAGGGGACCACCCAAGGACTATTGTGACTAAATTTGTTTAAAATTGTTTAAGCAGTTTCAGAGGACAATATCTTTGAAAGCATTTCCCATAGGGTCCTGTGTAAAACTATGTTCCAAGCTGGTGGCCATCTTGGATGAGGTACAGCCATAAAAAATCACAAACTTTCGAGAGGACCACACAACGACTATTTTGACTAAATTTTGATTTAATTGTTCAAGCGGCTTCAGAGAAGATCTTTGAATCAATTTCCCATACGGTCCCGTGTTAAACTATGTTTCCCGCTGAATCATCTAGGATGAGGTACGGTCATAAAAATCACAAACTTTGAAGGGTACCACGCAAGAACTATTGTGACTTAATTTGGTTAAAATTGTTTTAGCGGCTTCAGAGGTGATCTGTGAATACATTTCCCATAGGGCCCTATTTTAAACTATGTTCTACGCTTGCGGCCATCTTGGAAGAAGTACTGTCATAAAAATCACAAATTTTGAAGGGGACCACCCAAGGACTATTGTGACAAAGTTTCGTAAAAATTGTTCAAGCGGCTTCAGAGAAGATCTTTAAATGCATTTCCCATAGGGTCCTATGCTAACTTATGTTCCCCTGTGGCGGCCATTTTGGATGAGGTACGGTCATAAATATCAAAATACCGAAGTTACTGCCAATTTATTTTCTGCATATGCGCATTTCGACAACTTATGTCTCATCAGTGCATATAAAACCAAAACATTTGGAAGTCCATCAACCATAACGTGTAAAATCTGATGGAGAACAAATAACCAAATGGGTCTAAATAGGAAAGCCAAAATTCAGCTAAGGACAGAGCTATGCATGAGGGAGACTCTCCTTAGTTTTAAACAAAATTTGGTAAAATTAAGTCATAATCTTTGAAGGGGACTACCCATGGATTATTGTGACTAAATTTGGTGAAAATTGTTCAAGAGGCTTCAGAGGAGAAGATCTTTGAATGCATTTCCCATAAGGTCCTATGTTAAACTGTGTTCTCCGTACCTCATCTTTGATGAGGTACGGTCATAAAAATCACAAACTTTGAAGGGGACAACCCAAGGATTATTGTGACTAAATTTGGTGAAAATTGTTTAAGAGGCTTCAGAGGAGAAGATCTGTGAATGCATTCCACCCAAGGATTATTGTGACTAAATTTGGTGAACATTTTTCAAGAGGCTTCAGAGGAGAAGACCTTTGAATGCATTTCCCATAAGGTCCTATGTTAAACTGTGTTCTCCGTACATCATCTTGGATGAGGTACGGTCATAAAAACAACCAACTTTCAAGGGGACAACCCAAGGACTATTGTGAATAAATTTGGTTAAAATTGTTCAAGCGGCTACAGAGGAGAACATGGAGAAGATCTTTGAAGGCATTTTCCATTAAGTCCTTTGTTAAACTATGTTCTCAACTGGCAGCCATCTTGGATGAGGCACGGTCATATAAATTACAAACTTTGAAAGGGACCACCAAAGGACTATTGTGACTACATTTTGTTAAAATTGTTCAAGCAACTTCAGAGCCAATTTGGATAAGCGACGAACCTAAAAACAATTTTTGTAAGGGACCACGCAAGGACTGTTGTGGCCATGTTTGTTTCCAATAGGCCTTGTCGTTTCTGAATAGAAATGTTTTTCATTGGGTCCAATTTTAAACTTTGTTCCCTGCTGGCGGCCATCTTAGATAAGAGGCTAACCTGAAAACCTTTTTTGTAGGGGACCAACAAGGACTCGTGTGGACAAGTTTGGTTCCAACTGGCTCAGTAGTTTCTGAGGAAAAGATCTCTGAATGTGTTTTCCACTAGGTTTCAATGTTAAACTACGTTCCCCGCTGGCGGCCATCTTGGATATCAGCAGCAAAACCTGAAAAACAACTTTGTTTGTAGGGGACCACCCAAGGACTATTTTGGCCAAGTTCAGTTCCAATTGGAAGTAGTTTCTGATGAAAAGATTTCTGAATGTTTTCCCATAGGATCCAATGTTCAATGTTCAACCGAACGACTATTGTGACTAAATTTGGTTAAAATTGTTCAAGTGGCTTCAGAGGAGAAGATCTTTGAATGCATTCCCCATAGAGTCAAATGTTAAACTATGTCCCCGCTGGCGGCCATTTTGGATGAGGAACGGTCATAAAACTCACAAACTTTGAAGAGGCGCCCAAGGATTATTATGACTAAATTTGGTTAAAATTGTTCAAGGGGCTTCAGAGGAGAAGATCTTTGAATGCATTTACCACAGGGTCCTGTGTTAAACTATGTTCCAAGCTAGCGGTTTTCTTGGATGAGGTACAGTCATAATAATCACAAACTTTCATGAGGCCTACGCAAGGATTATTGTGACTAAATTTTATTTAAATTGTTCAATTTGCTTCAGAGGAAAAGATCTTGGAATGCATTTCCCATAGGGTCCTGTGTTAAACTATATACCCCGCTGGCGGGCATCTTGGATTAGGTACGGTCATATTAATCACAAGCTTTGAAGGAGGCAACCAAAGGAATATTGTGACTAAATTTTGTTTAAATTGCTCAACCGGCTTCAGAGGGGAAGATCGTTGAATGTATTTCCAATAGGGTCCTGTGTTAAACTATGTTCTCCGCTGGCGGCCATCTTGGATCAGGTACGGTAATAAAAATTATACGATTTGAAAGGGCCATCAAAGGATTATTGTGACTAAATTTGGTATAAATTGTTCAAGGGCTTCAGAGGAGAAGATCTTTGAATGTATTTCCCATAGGGTCCTATGTTAAACTATGTTCTCCCTTGGCGGCCATCTTGGATGAGGTACAGTCATAAAAATCACAAACTTTGAAGGATACCACCCAACGACTATTGTGACTAAATTTGGATAAAATCGTTCAAGTGGCTCAGAGGACAAGATCTTTCAATGCATTTCCCGAAAGGGTCCTATGTTAAACTATCTTCCCTTCTGGTGGCCATCTGGAATGAGGTACGGTCATAAAAACCACAAACTTTGAAGGGGACCACCCAAGGATAATGCTGACTAAATTTGGGTAAAATTGTCCAGGGGGCTTCAGAGGAGATGATCTGTGAATGCATTTCCCATAGGGTCCTATGTTAAACTATTTTCGCCGATGGCGGCCATCTTGGATGAGGTACAGCATAAAAAATTACAAATTTTGAAGGGGACACCCAAGGACTTTTGTGACTTAATTTTGTTAAAATTGTTCAAGCGGCTTCAGAGGAGAAAGATCTTTGAATGCATTACCCATAGGCTCCTATGTTTGACTATTTTGGATGAGGTATGGTCATAAAAATCACAAATTTTGAAGGGGACCACCACATGACTATTTTCAGTAAATTTGGTTCAAATTGGCTCAGTGGTTTAAGAGAAGAATTTTGAATGAAATGTTAACGACGGATGGACGAACGGACGACAGACGACGGACGCCAAGTGATGGCAAAATCTCACCCTGGCTATAGCCAGGTGAGCTAAAATGAGTCCGTTAGGTAGTTTTCTAGGGATTCACATAAAATCTCATTTGACCTAAACCTAGATGTCAGTGTATGAAAACTAATACAAAATGAACTGATTTCGCACAATAAAACCAAATGTTAAGATGTAATTCAATGGAAACCAAATTGTTGTAAACTGTCAATTCTCTCAATGAGACTCTAATTACTTCACTCTATTATTGTTCTCAGTTGACTGGCTACGAACTGAGCTTTTACACAATAACCTTCATACTCTATTAGAACAATGTCAATCACAATATGAGACTCTTGTTCTTCTTATTGACATCTGGAACCCACCGTTAGTTCAATGATCTATGAAAATCATAGAAAGAATTAGTTTTTCACGGCTAATTATATACTGATTGTTGTTCATGATGTCATGCGCAAGATGAGTTAGTCGTGTGCAAATTTTATAGGGCCATGTGCCATAATAGTCATGCGCATAAATACGTATATCCTGTTAATTTTGTTTCTGCATATTCGCATTTCGACATCTTACGAGTATTGATCAATATGTCTCTCCAGTGCTTATAAAATCAAAACATTTGTAGCCCATAAACCGAAATACGTATAAAGCTAGAACAGAACAAATAACCAATAGGACCTGTATAAAAAAGGGCCAAATTTCACCTCAGGACAGATCTATGTGTGAGAGAAATATTCCTTAGTTTTATACAACATTTTGTAAAAGTAGATATTGCAAGTTTCAGAACAAAATCGGTTTTCGGGTCAGCACCGAAATACTGACGAAGTGCTGAAAGCATTGTTCTTTTATGAAAAAAATCACCATATCAATAACTAGTTATTAAACGTATGGAACGCCACAGCTGTCTTATGTGGAGCTCTGACATTGCTTGATGTGGTGTCGTGTTTACTTAATCATATTTTGTTATTTCGA
>MJUU01062680.1:108444-150134 GCA_002080025.1 Modiolus philippinarum
CGCAAAAAATCTGTGATCCCAAAACTATTCTTGTCATACCCCAGGGATTGTAAGACGGAAAGGTTTCGAAAGATTTCGAATAAAAATGGCGACCGAGCAAACAAAAGCTCGAGAAGGTAAATAAAACTGTTCCACTTACTTTTTAGTCCAACTGTAATCAAGTCTAATAAATAACTCCTCTGCATGTATATAGTTTTTCAGTATAACCGATTTATCCAAGTTTTTATGGAAGGTCTAATAACTTGAAGGTAATAAACAATAATAAATATATTGTACCCTTTGCTTTTTTACCTAATTTTGATAATATTATCTTAATTTGTATGTATTTTTCCCTATATCATCTTTTTATTCATGCCTTTTTGTTTGATTTATTTTCTTGCATCCAATGTTGTTTCTTCAAAGTCGGTTCTCCAAATCAACTGTACTGAATTAATATTGTCAGTTTTTGCATTTACTCATAATTGTTTAAATGTCTCAGATAGTGATTATTCTTTTGTATGTGTTTCTTTTCTATTTGTTCTTTTTTTCGTCTGGTAACAGCTAAAAGATGACTTAAATTATGTTGAATGGTGAATAAAAGGATATGGAGTAAATGCACATGAGACAAAGTCTCTACAAATACATGGTAAGAAACAAGCAAAGGAACAACGCTTTTATTGTTGTTCTTCATCTTGAAGTCACCATGAAGCCTTGAAGTTTGATTTTGTATCCTGAGCATAATATAAGCATTCCACATTGGTTTCTTTCAAGGATAATAGCTTTTGCGTTTCCTTTGATGGCTAAAAGTTTTATATCATGTTTTGTATTAACACTTCGCCCAAAGCTTCTTAGTAGTTTTTTCATAACATTATTTCTGTCTGTTCAAGCCTCTGAGATTTTTTATATATTTTTGTATGTACAGCCAAATTGAGTTGCAGGAAGAATTTCACCTGTATGTAAATTTACAGATGCGTAGTAATATCAAGGTATGTAGACGCATTTTTACAGTGTAATTGCATGATTGTATTCTAAGTTGGTCATCTCCCTGTACCAAGTATATGGTAAAAGGAAATGTAATGTCATCAAAAGGGTTAATCGATATGCTAATTATATTATCTTCACTCTGACCATATATTACAAAAACAAAAATGTATCAAATTTGTACAAGGAAATAATCCACATATGTTTCTGATTTAAAAGCTTATAGTAATTTCAACCAGTGTAAGGGTTCTTAAGAATGACAATTAGAAAAAATTATACAGTCAAGATAACAGTAAACACCTACAATGACCGAAAACTACAATCACAAGTAACAATCCACAGGGGAACAGCACCAGAAAAAAACACATAACAGACCAGAGGCGGACGTGAATAATGATAGGAACTCGGGATAGTCGGACTTGGCACTAGAAGTATTCTTATGATTTCGATATTAGGTTCCTATCCTTTTTCCGTTTTTCTGTTTTTTTTTTTTGTTTTGTTTTTTTGTTTGTTTTTTTATTTGTGTGTGTGTGTGTGTGTGTATTTTTGCTTTGAAATACTCTGGCAAATAATGGCCTGTGATTTAAATATTCGGTCATTGCAAGTTTCTAAATTTATTTATTTTTTATTTTATCTGCATTAAAGAGACATAAATTGTCGAAATGTTAATATGCAGAAAGTAAATTTACAGTAAAGTAAGTTAGAACCGAATCGTCAGTCTATAACAAACAATTCAAGGACAATGGCAACCTCGGAAACAGAAACAAAGACATAAAATGAGCACGAAACAGAAAAGAAAAATGAAGACCTACAAATATACAAAAATGAACAGCATGGCCCACTAAAAATAATGGGTGAGATCAGGTGCACCGGAAGAGTAAGCATCTACTGCTTCTTATTAAACACCCGCCGTATTGAACATGTCAACTCCATTAATAAAGTCAAATCCGATAGAGTAAAAACAAACCTTAGTGCCAAAGAGAAAGATCTGTTGCCATCTGGGAAACAGATATCCAAAAACGGTCCTAAAGAATGTGATGTCGACCGTAAAACTGCTGTTATGATGACTTTAAGTTATTGGTAACATACCCATAAGAATATTTGACGGTGTCAAGGATTTTTTATGTTTGTGTTGGTGGAACTTATGTATTTTACAATAAAGGTCTATATTACCGATCTTTCTAAATTACATTTTGTCCCCGTCTTTAGTTTTCATAGAGATAGTAATCTACATGTATTGGGTATTATTTGTATGTTTATCATGTTATAGGAGAGCAGGATACATAACATATGAAGTAATATTTTGTAGGAAAAGGGTTCTAGTAATATTGCAATAATAGCAGCATATTTACGACCTCATCATACTTTATTCGACACTTTTATCTGCACCAACCATCATCAGTTTTATTTGTTTAACTGTAAGTTTTGCAGAGTGCAAATGCACTACTTAAGTCAAGGATATGTAGCTGTTTTTTGTTAATGCTGCATTAACGAAGAGCTGTAATTCAAATATTTTTATGCTGCCTTTCATTAAGTACTGCTCACATCTGTTTCAGTCCTAATTTACGTCAAAGACCAAACTTTTGAAGTTATTCTTTTCGTTTTACAATTTACCCATGCCCTTAGACCGTTCTACCATGTTTACATCAGGTACATATACAACTATTACGATTTTGACTTTTTATTCCTTGGCAATATTAAATGAGTTAAAATCAGGTCACACACTTCACAGATTGAAAGAAGACTTGCTCCTAAAAACAAACCCATGGATCCACCAATATCACCTGCAATGATACGAAAGTAATGTATTTCTCTTAGTAACAGCTGAATATATACATGTATTTACATTCTCTTTGTGACCACTTTTATGAATTATGCGCCTTTCATCTGTGAAAAGATCAATGCACAAAGTTTTTGATAATTATAAAAATAGTTCTAAGAGAACAGCTGAAGACTGTCGGGATGAATCATCTACATAAAATAAATAAAAAGTGTTTAAAGCTGCAGTGATTAAACAATTTTGTTTACGTTCTATAAGCAGACAATGAAAGAATTTTTATTTTAAAAAATCCAAATATCCATCACAAGTAAAGATGAATTGTTTTGATTAACAACTTCTGGCTCGATAATTCTGTTAACATGAAAGATTGTGCAAATCTTTGGGTTTGACTTTTTACAAGTGTCTTTATTTGCTTATTGTTTGCAGAGATTAATAGACAGTCCGATATGTTTGGTAATAAGCACTACTTTTCTTACTATTTTTATATTATAGCTTTCCAAATAATTCAGTGGTTCAAGTGGCATAGCGGATAAACATGGGTTCTTTACTGTGTAACGGATGGACGGACAGAAGGACGGACATACAATCCTATCACTACCCCCACCCCCGGCCATTTCAAACGGGTGTATAAAAATTGTTACCCCGTCATAACAATCAAATCCAATAAATACGTTCATCATGATAAGCAAATTATCGATACATTCTTTAATCCAGCATTTCGGGTCCTAAAAATGGTATCAAAAACCTATGTGTTAACGCTACTAGTTAGAGAATCCGGATATTGAAAGTAAATTATATTATTTCCCTTAATCAGAGATTTTCATTCGAAAATGTATATTTTCATATGCGCTTTCTGTACTAGGCGAGGGAAAATAATTCCCCTTGAAGGCCATGCCTTGAGAAAAAGTTATTTCGAAAGAACATTGATTTACGTTAGTTTTATTTATATTTGTTCATATTGTCCTCTTCTGGTATTTGCAACGAATGATAAACTTGTTTTGCAATATTTATTAAATCGTTTTTATTTAACAGGAACAATTTATACTCATCCAGTATGTTTCAAATTTGTTTCAAGAATATTTTTACTTTCTTTATTCTGAGTTATCGCAGTATCGCTTATTTGATGTTCATTTTTCTAAATGCAATCTTTTGGATTCGGTGTCATCTTGGTGGTGTGTAAACCTGTCAGTCAGTAAATTTCAAGAGACCGCAAATTTAAATTTTGATTCCTGTGGTCTGTAAAAGCACCGGGTCAGTGTTTTTGATACTGTGCAATATGCAATTAGTGATGCCGATCAGAAAAAGGGTCTTTTGCATTGTTTCGCTGTGCTTAAATTAATGATCAGTTGACATGGAGATAAGTAAAGTAAGTGAGAACCGATCCGTCAGTCTAAAACGAACAACCAAGAGTTGCAAAGTAGAGTATTAAGGAGCACAAAAGGCCAACTATGGCCTATGTCATTCAGCTAAATTATAACTCTTGGAATGGAAGTCTCTTCATCCTTTTGACCTCGGTATCTTTACATTTTTTATTGGCATTTGCTACTAAAAATACCAAGTTTAGTTTTGATTTAAAGATAAGTTATTTGAATGTTAATAAATGATAAAACACTTTCACTTTAGGAAGTGACTTTTATTTAAATATTTTTGTTTCCTTTCTGTTTCTATCTATTTCGTTGTCTCTACATTGAGACGGTCATATACAGAGCACATTTTTGACCAATTTAACTGTTGTTTTAACTTATTTAATTTTGATAACATATATATGTAATTGAAGAGACAGTTTCGGCTGTTACAATGTAGATGACGTATCAAACGGACTAACAGACAGATAGACACGAAACGATACATTAGGATGCGTTTTTGTCTATTTAGTCCTTAGCGTTATCGAAGGAAGATTGCCAGGGGATCTTACAATTTCTTCATTACTTGCACATAAGTTATAAATAAAAAACGTGTACGTGAACAAAGCTTATGTGATATAGAATGTGTTGTCCATCAAAATCAAAACAACAAATTTTACTTGCTTAAGCAGTTCGCTCCCCTTGTTATGCATACATATACGATATACGTTTATGTTCAATGAAGAGTGACGGACACACAAGTCTTCCCCCATACGACAAAATAAAACCTTCTTGCCAAAACATATGATGTAAATACTATTCAAATTCGTGTGTGCACTTGATCTAATGTATACGTTTTGGAAAATAAGAAGTTTTAGTAATTGAAATGCTTTGTGAAAAACTGTATTTAGCCCAATAGAACATTAAAATGTATTAAGAAAATTTGAACCATGGGATGATAACACAGAAATAAAATACTATTAAAAACATCACATTATTGCTTACAAGAAAACTGATGAGGGTCCTTGAAACACGAGTATCCTACATTTGCACTACAAAATAAGCTCAATGAATCTACAACAACCTTTAGAATTAAAATTTATCTTTAATTGGCACAAAATCATCAGTTGCGTTTCAATAATCTTGCTTAGGTTTAATCATGACTTCACGACTAATAATGAGCTATTTCAGGCTCATTGAACTTTGATAATCAGTAAAAAATTTTCAATGTTCACCATTGGAGAGGATGGGTAGTAGGGTCTGATCCTGGAATCCCGGGAAAATAACTTTCAAATCCCGAATTCCAATTTCTAATAATATAAATCATATTTTTATCATTTCCGAGTTCAAAAACTATAAAGTTCGCTTCCCGAAATGTGTGTATATGTATTTGTGTATGTTTTATCATTTAATCGGAGATATTGCGGCATATTTTGTGGTGGCTGCAATGAGGGCAAATCTGGTTTTAGGTTAATTAGTTTAAGTTATTTATTGCAATGTGGTAATATCTATTAAGAAAATACTTGATAAAGTGTGTAAAAAGTTTTCTAAAAGATATCAATATCATGAATAAAATTCAAAGCACTAAATCTATTTACTCTACATTTCTCGAACAAAAGTAAGTGAGAACCGAAACGTAAGTCTAAAAAAGAATATCCAAAGAAATGGCACCATCGGAAACAAAAAGATACACACATATCACATGAGTGTGGCACAAAGAAGAAACAAAAAAACACATAAGAAGATGAACAACATCGGTTAGATCAGGTGCACCGGTAAGGGACGCATCACCTGCTTCATACAAGACACCAGCCATGTTAAACATGTATAATCCTTTTGGGGAAACAATAATATAAAGCTTTTTAAAAAGGATGAGAAGTCATCTGTCAAGGTAAAACTAACGCAGTATCAATCCTATAATAAGAAAAGCGAGATAACTCATAACATATATGTGTTCCTTAAGTTCGTTACTTTTTAATTCGTAAGTAAAGTAGCTTTTCCGGACGCCTAAAATTTTGTTAATTTTGTTGAAAACTAAGGAGTATCTCCCTCATGCAAAGCTCTGTCCTTAGCTGATTTTGGCTTTACTTTTAGATCATATTGGGCAATTGTTCTCTATCACTTTTTTAACGTATTTGATTTTATGGTCTTCCAAAAGTTTAGATTTTATCTGCACTGAAGAGACATAAGTTGTCGAAATGCGAATATGCAGAATTTAAATTTACAGTAACTTCGGTATTTAGTTAATTAGTACATATACGCCATGTCAGGCTATGACTTTTTCTAAAAATTGTAACTATTTATGAGGTTGTCAGGTAATAATAATTATATAAACATTGAATGTATTTTTTTACTGTGCAATGCTGCAGAGATTCTACCTAGTTCAGGACGTCTGATACAGAAAGATGTATCACCAAAGTCGTGACGTCGGGCGTGTATCCTTGACAACCAGAGCAAGGCAAGCAAAAAGTAGTCCCTCGATTGAAAGATGTCGCTTAAAAATATAATGTTTTAAGTGCTAATAATTGTATAAATGTAAGATAAACATATTATAAACAAAAACGTAACGTTACAACATTATTTTATCGCGTCTCGTCGGTTGAATGATTCGCATCACTACTCGTCGCATCGTAGTGTTACATCTCATTTACAGGATTTGACTACCGACTTTGACATTTCCCCGGATTGCATCTCTCACAGCGTGACGGGTGCTGTTAACAGAGCAGGGTATGCTTACCCTTCCGGAGCGCCTGATGTCACTCCCAGTTTCACTGGAGTTCTAACTGTGAGTGCCTTTGTTTTGAATGTTGTGATTTCTGTTTCTGTGCTTTTTGTCTGTCTGGCGTCATTTTTATCTGTGTCTGACGTCATTGTTTTCTGTGTTCTCGTTTTGGCCGTGTCTTTGGACTTCAATTTTTGTGGATTTTTGTGGATTTCACTCCTTTGTTCCTTCGGTATCCTACTGCCGTTGTTTAATCGACTTAACATGATACAAGAAGTCGTACCATCACACTATGTGTATTATATATTTATTAGATTCTATCAGCAGATTCAGAAAACCCTTATAATAGAAACAACATCAAAATAAAGATTCTGAAACAAATTCTAAACGTACATATAAGAGCAAATGGATCGTATGCCTTTTGTTGGGTGATTTCTTCATAACTCATCTGTTTGTAGAATATATCTAGTTGTAGGAAATTGTCCCTGAAATATTGATATATAACTTGCCTCTTAAAGAGTCATAAAATACAGTAACTGACAAAACGATAATAATGTAATGAAAGTGATAAAAGTGATGTTCATTATTATTGTAGATAAGCTGGAATTATTATACCTTAACTTATAAACATTTAATTATATTGGTTGAGACACAGTCACATAATTTGAAAAAATCTGGATATTTTTGCTCTTTATTGTTGTGACCGGTCAGAAACCCCCAAAAATGCAACGTCCGTGGAATAACCCTGTTATTCACTATCGAATAACCCAAGCAATTTACATCGTCAATGAAATAATCCTATTATTCACCGAGTAAAAATCCCAGAATGTTACAATGTCTGTGGAATAACCCTTTAACAAAATATCATGTCCAGTATAAAACCAAAAAAGTATTCAAGTTTTATGCGTTAATATTGTTTAAAATTTAACTATTGAAATATTATGTCTAATGTTTCTTCTGAATGTTAAAACAGTTACGGCTCATGAAATGGTTGAATATACAAATTGTCTAATGCTTTCAGGATATTTCCGTTTGGCAAAAGCCCTCGGGAAATAGCCTTAGCACATATTACAACTTGGTATATTCACCTCTCCCGAGGGCCGTAATTACGTTATTGCACACTTTTCTAGATATTAATATGAATATCCAATAGTTGTTTTTGAACCATCCTTAATAAAATTACAACAATGTTTCATAATTTGTAAAATTCTGATTCATCCATCCTTTACATTGTACAATTAATGTCTTGAAAAAAGTGTGCAATAACCATTATTACACAATTTTATCTGCTAAGAAGTATAACAAAATAAAAGGAATTACAACTGTTTTCCAAATTTTATAAGGTTTTAAGAACCAATTTTACTTGAATATTCAACTTCTATTTTAGGGCCAGATAGAGGCCTTGTTCGTTGTCTTTTTATAATCAGTGTATTACTGACGCCTCTAATAGGAAAAATAGACGGGTAGACTTGAACATTAGAATTTATGGAAAAGCGACAGTAAAGTTCTTTTGTTGTATTCAGAAATGAAGTTCAATATATTAATGGAAAACCGCAGTTGCAGTCCATTAATTGAATGACAGCTAACAACGATTCAGTGCATTTAAACACTAATTTAGATATTCATCCATCAAATAATATGTAAAGGTTGATAAAGATGAAATAATGTCGAGGGTCTAAATGTGAAGCTATACTAAGCAATTGACGACACCAAACATGATTGAGATACTCCTTCTATTTATTAGTTTTTTTCCTAATTCTAAATTTTAAAATTCAAATGTAAAATACATGTTTTCGGGGCAGTTCCTAGGTAATTGACGAATGTGCTGATCACACCTTAGAGATATCTACAATCCACCAACAGAGATGTTCTTCTAATAGTAATGCAAATTCTTAGTAATTCGTTGAATAGAGACTTTGTCTCATATTATATTATTCACCAACCCAGTAGTCAGTACTTCGGTGCAGACCAGAAGACCGACTTTATTGAAACTTGCAATATCTAAATTTTACAAATTGTATTTAAAACTAAGGAGTATCTCCCCCATGCATAGCTCTGTATGGCTTTTCTATTTAGATCCTTTTGGATTATTGTTCTCTATCAGCTTTTACACGCTGTTCGATTGATGGACTTCCAAATGTATTGGTTTGATCTGCACTGATGAGACATAAGTTGTCGAAATGCGCATATGCAGAAAATAAATTCACAATTAAACCGGTATTTTGTTATTATAGTATTTAAATTTATCAACTTGGTACATGTAGGCCGGAAAAAGGTATGTCCAACATTGACTAATAAAAGCTGTTTGACTGTTTTTTTTTTGTTGTTGTTTTTTTTCTCATGAAAACGTAAACTTATAATTTCTAGAGAAAATACATCCGAAATCGTTTCTGCGAAAAGAAATGCTTATAAATAAAAATGTCTACTTACTAACAATGTTGATATTTCTTACAAATCAAAAATGTCTACTTGCTAAAAATGTTGATATTTCTTATAAATCAAAATTGGTGTCATAAAAATTTGGAAACGAAGACCTTCGACGTAGATCTATCCTTGGCTATATACTGAGCAAATACTGTAGATGATTTTGTGCTGGTTTTTTAACTTTAACAATCTTATTGAAGCTTCAAGATGATATTATATTTCACTTTCATTTTCTTAACATCCTTAGTTTGACTGTTAGTAGGTTACTTCCCTTTGCTGAAAACGTCATAAGAAGGAGTCAAAGTCGGGAGATTTCCTTGTGTTTTTAATGAGACCAACGTCGTCAAGTTCTCAATGACTATGATTTATCATTAACTCCCTCCATCGTAGTTTTGTCCTTGGCTATATTTGATATTACTGATTATTCGGATTTCGTTTGGTTTTATGCATTTTAAATATCTTTTGAAATTATGGATTTCCTTTGTTTGGGTTCTAGTGCTGCTGATGAGGAATTAATTTCCGAAATGGCCATACAGCTCATTAAAATTATTGCAGTTGGAGTTAACATATACGTTATGGTCTCATGTTCATTTACTCCATGTCCTTTCGTAAAATATGGAGTGTTGTATTACTGAGAATTAATGCAGATATAAAAAAAAGATAATGCGCCCATTGGACATGAATGTCCCTGAAATTTACTCTATAATACTACAAGGGAAAAAAAAAGACCAAACAGGAAGTAGGATCCGGACAGCTCTGAAAGCACGCACCACGATCATTCAAGGCTACTGCCAAAATTTCGGATCTGAACCTTTTATATAGACCAATTTCATGTTTAGATCCTCTCCCTTTTATATAGACCATTTTCATGTTTAGATCCTCTCCCTTTTATATAGACCATTTTCATGTTTAGATCCTCTCCCGACTTTGACTCCTTTTTATGACGTTTTCAGCAAAGGGGAGTAACCTACTGACCCGTCACTTTTGTTTACGGTTCCACTGTAGCAAGTCGCAGCAGTAAACTTCGAAAACGAAGAAATCCTTCACTGGAGTAGAGGTAGTATCTTGATTGTCTGTAGATAAATTTCTAAAGGTATTTGGCAAAGTGAAAATCGTATCAATTTCCTTGGGGAATATTTACTGACCTTCATTCCCTAACAGGGACGAAAACCAGGCTGTCTGTCTTTAGCGAGTAGCGTCCCTTTAAAAAACATGCAAAAATGGCGGTCATCCCGTAAATATGAAAATCGTCTATTGCCGGGAAAATGCGTAGAAAATTTTCGGACGGACGTACGACCAGACAAAAGAAAAACTTAATGACCCTGTTGCCTTACAGCAATTGGCATAAAATGAGACAAATAACGAATAAAACACAAGCAATAGATCACAAATTGCACGAATTGCAAATTTTAAATTCCATTTATGTGTAGAAAACAGTCTAACGAGGGTAGATAGTTAAATTCAAAAAGCAAAGTAAAAACTACGCAAGATTTTTTGTAAATTGAATCATAAATTACGTTCGTTCAAGTGTCTACTACCTTTCAATAGAAATTGCTGTTGAGTTGCTACTGCACACAACCACAATGTAAGAGGATGTTTGATACGCCATAAAAACGGTTTAGCCCACATTTTTTTTAAAATGCCTGTACCAATTCAGGACATTACGATCGACAATTTTTCCGGTGGTCCCAACTGATTTGTCTTTTTTGTCTCATGGACTTCGGCTCTTTGCAACTGTGTTCGGTAATTTTGTTATTACTCCAATTTACGACCTTACATACCTGATAAATTCATTGTTTATTTCCATCATTTTCACATAGGAGGAAAGATATTCTTCTAAATCATTGATTGATTTTATAAATTCTGTCCCTGGTTCCCCTACTATTTCATAAAGTTGTACCATAGATGATAAGTATGTATAATTTCCGTTTATTTCAATGCTTATTTCTTTAAACGGTTTCAGAAAATCCTCCTGATTTGAAAAGTTATAATATATGTGTGCATCCTCGTCATTTACAATAATTTCAAAAATGTCTATGCTTATAGAACGTAACTGCTCTAATTTTGACACAATATTCGAGTCATCATTCAATATAAGCTGCATTAAATTATCGAGTTCTTGTTTTCCGTTTTTTATTTTACCCGATGAGAAATTATTCGCTATTTCAACTTTCGTTATGGAGAAGTTTGCGAAATACTCATTTATTTTAGAATTTATATCATGGAGTGGATTAAATAATGTATTGTTTACTGTTTTTATTTTTCTATGCAATGACGAAAATATTTCCTCTATTGCCTCTATTACCGTGTCGGCAGTAAAACATTTTTGGTCAAATGTTCCGTGTCTGTCTTTTAAAATTCTATACGGCCTTTCGATGACTTCGTAGTAAGTTACAGCTCTCGCATAAACCCAGTTCCGCATTAACCATCTGAATTCTTCACGTCCGTAGAATATTTCCTCCTCGGTTACATTCCTTTTGCTGTAAGCTGAATAAGAAAGTTCTTTGAGATATGTCAAAATGTCATAGGTTCTATTTAAATAACTTTCAAATCTAACAGGGAACTTGAGAGCATATGCATTATGATATAAAGAATCATTTAGTAAATGAACAGGAACAGCATAATCGTTATGCGATTTAGGCGCATAATCATAGGTATAGTTAAAAATGCCAACACCGTTTTTATAAGCCGTAATCAGATCAGTAAAATTAATCAGTGATCTCCTCACAATCTCTTGTCTATTTAATATTTTGTTTACAGTTTCGTGATAAAGAAAATCGCGAACAGCATTGTCTGCGAAAACGGACGAATTCAATTGTCTTATATTGTTTTCTATCATAAGGATATATTCAGTATAAGCGAGTGCAATAACGTGAAAGTGGCGTTCCTCGTATGCGTCACGGGGACGAATAAAGTTTTTTTGAACAACATATTCTTGGTAGCCATATAACCATTGTTTCCATGTACACACATGTCGTAAATGGTGGAATTCCTCTCCAAATTTGGTTTCGATTCCATCTAATAATTCATATAAATCAATAAAAATATTCGCCTCAATCACAGAAAGTGTTGTATTAAATTGCAAATAAAGATCATTAAATGAATTCAAATTATCAATGTCCATTCTTGCTGTCACTTCATTGGCAGCCAATAGGTCTTCAGCTAGAAGCATTGTAACGTTGTTTGCTAGAAATTTATTTGCTGCATACTTTGAATTGGATGCATACGATATATCACTTTGGTAAGCATTAAACTCACATGGCACGGGACAGTTGCAATCATCTTCAAAAACAGTCGGGAATATTTCTGTACAAACAAAAAATAAAAGTTATTTCCATCGTTTATTTGTAAAGCTTACAATAATTAATGCTGGTATTTTCTAAACGTTTTGAATAGTTTTCATACTAGTATACTTAAGAAGTTTGAAGATTCAGTTTATATTTTGGAGTAAATAATCATTCTTATTCTCATTAATGGGTAGATCCAGAGTTTATTACCGAACTGACAAATACCTTCTGTGACAAAACCAGACCTTTTATTTTCAATGTGATGGGTACCACGTGTGGAACAGATCATGCTTATCCTTCCGGAGCACCTGATTATACATCAGTTTTGTAGGGGTTCAAACTACTAGTGCTTTAGTTATGTGGCGTTCTTGTTCATTTTTGTTTATCTGTTTTGTCTTTGTCATACTGTCTCCAATTCGAATTGAATATAAATTGCCGTGATTTTGGTTTTTAGACTTTGGAATTTGCCCTTTCATTATTTTTACTTCGGTATTCGTTTGCCGATGTATCTTACCCATATATGCAGATATGAATGTCGGTTTTCTCATAAATAGTCATTTTTTTAATATTCAAGATTGTTACCTCAACAACTCTGAACTCGTCCAGCTGGTATTATTGTTACAAAACACGAATGATTTGGTTCATCCATTACTAATTTTTACGTTCAACTTGAGTTTCTGCCTAACTCAAAAACGCCAGTCGTGAATTTTCATAGAAAAGTCTCGTTTTTTTGACTCGATACGTTGTGAAGTCGATGTACATTTACCTTCATTGAGAACCTCGAGTTTTAAAACCGCATGTATAAGGTTTTTTGGCAATTTGATATTCAGATTTTTAATTTCGCCCTGCAACTTGTTGAAATAATGACTTTGTAGGTAAATTTTGAATACCCTAAACAAACCTCAACATTTCATTATGAATATTTGTAAAATGACCGAAAACGTCAATTCCTCCAACTTCCTTTCAAAATTTACCTTCATTGAGAACCTCGAATTGATTTACTACATGAAAACTACATGAATAAGGTTTTTGTGGCATTTTGATATTCACTTTTTAAAAGTACCAAGCGAAATAATCTGTAAAATGTAAAGAAAGTATCAAATTATTTAAGATTTTATTCCTTATAACTTTTACAACATTTCCATTACAAATAAGTGAACTAAAAAAAACGAGCTATAAATCTGTTGCTGGATTTGGAAAACAAAGAAATTATTCATGGGAGATAATTTGATAAAAGAATTTAACATAGATATCACTAGAGAAATTAATATGTCGCAATTTATGTCTCTTATTTTAACGGTGACACCTATTTTGTATATGTAAACTATATAATGATTTCAAAATACACGCGAAGTATGAACAAAATCTATAAAAGATTTTTTTAATCTTTACTTTCATATAATCATTTTCCTTATCATTTCTATGTAAATTTCAGTTTTTGCGTTTAAATGCACGGTAACCCCTCAAATTTTATTTACCTTTTGAACAATTATACAATTATGTTTCTACACAGAAAATTTCACAAACTTCTATAACAGGAAATACATACCCTGTAGACACCTTAAGAAAGCAGGTAACATTAATGAGGGGATGGACAGGGGGTCCTTCACCTTTCTCCCGCCTCTTTTTTCCTTTCTCCCGTTCCCTCTCTCCTTTCTCCCGCACCGTCTTTCCTGTCTCGTGTCCCCTTTCTCCCGGTCTCCTTATTGTTTCTTTTCTCCCCTTCTCCCTTTTCTCCCAGTCTCCCTTAACCATGTCGACACCTCATTGATTTTTAAACGAAAGGATGAACATTACTGGTACAAGATTGCATGTGAAGTAAGACAAAATATTTCATTTTCTTAGATTACGTTCATTGGTTTTATATGTACGTGTAGTTGATTGCAAATTAACCATGGGGAGAATATTATTCACAGAAATTTAATTTAGCTGGATAACAATGGTCTCATTGTTTTTGAAAAATTCTTAATTTTGATATGAATAACAAAATACCGAAGTTACTGTTAATTTATTTTCTGCATATACGCATTTCGACAACTTATGTCTCATCAGTGCAGATAAAACCAAAACATTAGGAAGTCCATTAACCAAAAAACATGTTAAAGCTGATAGAGAACAAATAACCAAAAGGGTCCAAATAGAAAAGCCAAAATTCAGCTAAGGACAGAGCTATGCATGAGGGAGATACTCCTTAGTTTTAAACAAAATTTTGCAAAATTTAGATATTACAACTTTAAATACAATCGGTTTTCGGGTCAGCACCGAAGTACTGACTACTGGGTTGGTGAATACCCTCGGGGACTAACAGTCCACCAGCAGAGGCATCGGCCCAGTGGTTATAAATAACAAAATACTGAAGTTACTGTTAATTCATTTTCTGCATATACGCATTTCGACAACTTATGTCTCATCAGTGCAGATAAAACCAAAACATTTGGAAGTCCATTAACCAAAAAACATGTTAAAGCTGATAGAGAACAAATAACCAAAAGGGTCTGCATATGCGCATTTCGACAACTTATGTCTCTTCAGTGCAGATAAAATCTAAGTTAAGTAAACAAACGCTATTAAACTACACAATGTTTTTTTTTTTTTATTTATTTAATATACATACATGTATTATTTATGTTTTCCCAGCAACGCATACTTCATGGTCAATAATAAAACATAAATAAAAAATACCGGATCCCAAATAAGTATAGAATAACAAAATACCGAGGTTTCTGTAATTTGAACGTATGATTTGTTTCGGATATGTACCTTTCGTCAAATTGTAAGAAATCTCTATATGGGATTTTTGTTAATCGGATATGGGATATTCGAGAGAAAATGTACTGGGATATGGGATATTGTGACGATTATATTATAATATATCATGATTATATTATATGGAAAACGAGAAAATTCAATAATTAATGGGATACCTCCAATTTTCAAAGTGATATGTTAGTTCAGACTTACTGGGATATGGGATATTGGGCCCCTCCCTAAACAGGCCTCAACGTTAAAGGCCCTTGCTTCAAATTTTCAAAAGCCTTTGGAACCCTGAGATTACCTTCGAAACCAATAGGACTGGTGATTTATTACTGAATATTCTCTCAAAATATGTCCCCTCAGTGGATCTACAACCCTGTGTCAAGTAAAAATAGCTGTTTTCGGTGTTTTTTGCCTATCAGTTCAATGGGATTCTGATGCCCGAATTTGATCAAACAGTTATAATATGCAAATGAGCAAACCTATGCTGATTTCGGGTTTCGTGTGCTTAGGGTGTAAATACCACATTTGTCTAACAAGTGAGAAGATAACTGTTTAGTTCAAAGGGTAAGCAAAAGAAGAAATATAATTTTAACAGCTGCATCGAATGTGATAGGACATTTATTTTACAAGAGATAGTAGCATTTTGGATTTATGATTTTAGAATTTCCCCCTTTCTTCGTTCTAGCTTCGGTATTCCTTTGCCGATGTATTTCAGATGGTAAAATAATAGACTACATATTTTAGAGTTTTACTATCAGACATTTTTACTATTCATCGTCGAAACCGAGACCGAAACCGAAACCAGCATTTACAGACAGAACTGTGGCTGCAATGTTAAAACATTATTTAATTGTTTGGCGTTCGTTCTTTAATCTCCATATTGGACTTTCAATTGTCAATACAATATAGTAGAAGTAATTTGGAATTCGATAATAGAATGCAAAATTGTTAACATTTTGCTACAAAATTTCTTTTGTTGATCAATTTTGATCGTTTGTTGCTTTTAACGTTTCTATACGACCACAAAAACTGTGGCGATGTCATCGTTGTCGGGATCGACGTCCGTGAACAGCATAACTTTGGTTGTAGTAATAAATATATTTCCTAATGTAGTGGACGTATTATAAACAAATTTGAGAATGATGTTATTTGGCACATCGGTAAGCTAGAGTTCTAATTTATGGTTCTTGGCCCCGCGTATTTTAGCTAAATGGGCCAAAAATCGGAAAAATACGACGTTTTGGGTCTGTGGAAACCATGACTTCGGTATTAGTAAACGGATCATTATCAAATTTTAGTATAATATTTTAAGCATACACGTAATATGTTTTTCTTACATTTCGTGACCTGGTCCACCATTTTTTTTTAGAAAAGGACCAAAAGGGATTAAATCTTCGTTACTTATTGGATTTTAATTGGGTTTCCTCCTGTATTCCTTGGGACATTTCAAATTATCAAATCTATGTCGCATGTAATGTTCATGAGATAAACGTATTTCACCCAATAGCCACAAAAATGCGGAATACTTAGTATTTTGCTCGAAAACTGAAAAGTAGGGTCTCCATGCTAAATATCAGGTATTTCGCACAAAATCTTGAGTTTCCGTACAGAATATATAGTATTTAGCGAAAAACCTGATATTTTGCACGAAAACTGCAGTTTCCGATTGGAATCGGAATTTACTTTTAATCGAAAACGCAAATTATGAGAAACCGCTATTCAGAATTTAATCAAACCAATCAAAATAGTTTATTCTGTGTAAAACTCATAATTTTCTTTCTTATTCAACCTTCGTAAAGTTTGTTTGCTATATATCAATAATAATAGTTATCAAATAGACTGGTGATTTTGGGTGCGAATGAAGAGCTGATTTGCAGGTCATGAAAGGATCCGATCTTGACTGTCTTAAGTTAACTTTAACAGTTGTAAATTCTTCCGTTCTAGATTAACATTTAAATAAGTTATTCACTGGAGAAATTTTGTTCATAGTTAGGTTTTGGTTTGCGGATTAATTAAATCTTAATTGATTTATTTTTTATTTATTCACTTAATTTTTTTTTCTTTTTTTATTTCTTTTGTTATTTCATCAAATCCTTTTGAAAAAGTTTTTTTTTATATTGCCATATACAAATTTAATGAAGTTTATGATAAGCAAGATATTTAGTCTGCGGTTTAAACTAAGTCTTAAAATGACCAAAACAATTCATTTTTTTGAAAATTTCATTTCGTCATATCTTCCTGAGGGATTTTTATATTTTGGAAGATACATTTTTTTTTAAAATTTTAACATAAATAGTGTTTGAAGAATGAGATTTTTAGTTTTTTGTTAAAACTAAGAAATTTTTATTTTCATCATTATATTCTTTTGAAACAGTTTTATATGATGTGATATACAAATTTCATAAATTTTAGCATTAATAACGTGAAATTTCAGTCTGCATTTGCGCTCAATTTTCAGAAATGTAAAACAATCCAGTTTTTTTTTAATATTTCATTTTATCCTCTCGAATCAGTTCTATATGTTGCGATATAAAAATTTTCTGAATTTAGGCATAAATAAGGCATGAAAAGTTAGATTTTTAAGTCTGTAGTTTAAAATATGTAAGATTTTAGGCCTGTGATTCCATGAATCTTAGCATTAATAAAGTACGAAAAGTAAAATTTGAAGTCTGTAATTTAAACTCAATCTTTAAACAAAGACCAAAACAATATAGTCTTTAGAAAAGATTATTTCATATCTCCTTTATAAGGAGTTCTTTATGTTGTAAAATACAAATTTTATGAATTAAAGTGTTAAAAAGGTATGAAAAGCACGATTTCTAGTCTGTTGTTTAAACTAAAATGTTTAATTTTTAAAATTTACCAAAACAATTCCGTTTTTATAAGAATTTACTTCATAATATTTTTATGGAGTTTTATATGTTGCGATATTACATTAATTTCAGCATAATTAAGGTTTGAGGAGTAAGACTCTTAGTATGTGGTTTATTTATGCTAAGATTCAAGAAATTTATTTATCGCAACATATAAAACTCCTTCAAAAGGATACCGTGAAATAAATTTTCAAAATTAAATTGTTTTGGTCATATGCTAACAATAAGTTTAAACCACAGACTTAAAATCTTACCGATCTCATCCATTGTTTTTATCGGGTCAGTTTTGTTCATTTTTGTATATGTGTGTGTCTTCATTTTTTTATTTTCTGTGCCGTGCTCATGTTATGTCTTTGTTTCTTTGGGTTTTTTTTCCGATGTTGCCATTGTCCTTGGCTTGTTCGTTTTAGACTAAAGGTTGCTTTGTTTTCTCACTTGCTTTTAATACCTTTTTGATGCTAAAATTCATGAACTTTGTATATCGCAACATGTTAAACTCTTTTGAAAGGATAAATGAAATGAAATTTTCAAAACAACTAATTTGTTTTGGCCTTTACAAAGATTGAGCCTATAATGCAGACTTAATGTTCGCCTTAAAGACCTTATTCATGCTAAAAGTAAGTGAGAACCGAACCGTCAATCTAAAACGAATAATCCATGGACAATGGCAACATCGAAAAACAAAAGAGATGCAAAATGAGCACGGCATAGAAAAGAAAAATGAAAGTACACACATATAAAAAGATGAACAACACAACAAAATTCATTAAGTTTGTAAATAGCAACATAAATATAAGAATTATTCGCCAAGTAACAAATTATGTATGTAAATTCTTTTGTTCANATCACTTCTATAAAATTGCATTTATAAATAAATCTACAGTAAATATTTCAAAAAGAAAGCTGAACTTTTAAGCCCATGAGACACTGATATGCATGCAATAAAGAGAAACAAAACACAACTAATTCTTTATAGTATGGTTTCGGTTTCGGTCTCGGTTTCGGATTCGGTTTCGGTTTCGACGATGAATAGTAAAAATGTCTATCGGTAGAAATGTCGTATCTCACTAAATCAATATTTTGGCAAAAAATATATCCTCCCTGTCTGATAATTCGAAATAAATGTGTTTTTTTATGTCAGGCGTCATCATGCATGCCTGTTCCTTTTCATGACGTCAAAATTATATACTTGGGAGACGACAAAAAAATTTGACATAATTGTTAAATTAAAAACAATCATTGGTTTAGAACAACTAAAAATGTAATGTTCACACCGACCAGGATACAAGAACAAAGGGAAGAAATAAGAGATAGCTGTATTTCTGGTTGGAATAATTCAGAAATTTTCATTCTTTGGTAAATCGTCATTCCTGAAGTAAGAAGACTGCTAAAAATAAGCTTACATGCACTGGTCTTTTCTTTGTAAATGATCAATCGGATCTGTTTATTTGTTTCAGTTAGTTGTAAAATGAGTGATTTTGTGAAATCCCTGAAATAATTAGGGCTTTTGTTAAACCACTGACCATTTTAGTGATTTTGTAAAATCACTAAAATTGTCAGGGATTTTGTAAAATCCCTGAAAATCTTGTTATGGATTTTACAAAATCATTGATTAATTAGATAATTAAATTTTCCGGGAAAGATGTTGCTGTATATACAAACAAAATTAATTTATCTTTTTTAACAGGTTTTATTTTATAAGGTTATTATAAAAAAAAATCCCTAGATTTTCATTCAACTTTTTGTAAAATCCACCTCGGGCGAGCAAATTTTATGTCCTATTATTTATCATTTATGGTAAAAATGTTGTTAATTTTGAAGAAAATGACAATAATTTGCCAAAAATCAATAACATTTTTCGGAGTTGGTTAAAAAAGGGGGGACAGGTGATGTGAATCTAGGATATTTTTATTACAAACTAACTGTTGTTTACAGTGTGAAATGACATATGTTCAAATTTTCTAGCAAGATGATAATAGTCCTTTACATGTATCTATTAGATTATTTAATAGTTTTGCGCCTGTCCTAAGTCAGGAAATTTATTAAGCCTTTGTGTGTCTTGTCTTTTTTCTAGTTAGTTTACTTTATGTCTATAGGAGTCTAGGATGATGTTTATTTCACTGAACTTGATTACTCTTTATTCAGGGGCCGACTCCGACCTACCGTTGGGTGTGGGGTTACTCACCGTTCATTGAAGATCTTATGTTGGCTTTGAGTTGTTATTACTCCCCTTTGGATCGTTGTCTCTTTGACACATTCCCCGTTTCCCTTCTTTTTTCTATTCATACTTGTAGTTTTCCATTTCTTTCTTGATTGAAGTATTCAAAAGAAAAACTGCTCCTAGTATCGTAACATTGATTCCAGGGCTAAATATTGCATTGAATTTAAAAATAATCTGAATAATTAAAAAGTTCAGTTATATTAAATACAAATATTTACACGCAAATGTTTTTGTCTAAATTTAGGCTCTTAATCTGGTACACATTTTAAACATATTGTTTGTTATATCATGGAGGTATACATGTAATCTCCTTATACCTCCATGGTTATATCATTATATCAACGAACTATTTTACAAATTCCCTAAATATGACCATGGAATCAGTAAAATAATGCTTGATTTTTTTCAATGATTTTGTAAATCCCTGGTTTAAATTGGGTATTTTACAAACCCACTGACAAATTAAGTGATTTTACAAAATCCCTGAATTTTCAGTGATTTTACAAATTCCCTAATTTTACAAATTCAATGTAACATATTCACATTGAAAACCATATTTTACAGAAGAAATATGTACTTAAAAACAAAAATCGGTATATCTTTCACTCATTTATGAAAATTACCGTCTTATTCTCTCGTGTGAGAAAGCTAGAATTTCGTAAGTTCATTATAGGTAAATTAGGTCCTTGCATTCGGCTAAAAACAAAGACTTGTATATCCTTCACTTATGAAAAAAAAATTACTTACTTATTCTTTCGTTAAGCAATGCATTACGTGAGAAAAGTCTACTTTCATACTCAAGAAGAAACATAGTACTTAATTTAGATACAAAAGAAAGTTGGCCGATTTAAACATATAATTTTTCATGAAGTTAAGTTGATCTGATGTTTGATGTATCTGTTCAAACCATCACTAGGGTAATCAACGACAAGAACGATAAGATTCTTCTTGGATTATGAATATTATATAAAGTTATAATTTTATTTAGGAATTGAATGCAATTGAAGTTTCATTGGGGTATGAAAGTGTTGACCGTGCACGTGCGCCCGGTCAACACTTTCATAATCCCTATGAAACTTATAACAAAATAATGCATTCAATTCTTATAATTACATTTTAATCGAAATATAAGAAAACACAATTTATTTACAGGTAAGTACATCATGTACATTAGGATTCTATTTTTGCAAATTAATCCGCCACGTGAACATGTGATCAAAAGTGTTTCATGGAAATTGCAACTTCACATTTATATGCCACTTGATTGGTGTTCACCTATCCAATTGACGGAATTCAAATGAATATTCATGAATGTAATTATTTTTGTGTAATCATGAGGATTTCGCATGGAACCAAAGTCAAACGGAAATAATTGTGGTTTCATTATGACCAACAAAAGTCCGTATAATCAACTGAATAATTTGTTGTGTATAAATGATTTTCATAGTTTTAATTGATAATTTTGTGAGGAACATACAACAGAATCTGGACAGAGATCTACAGAATAGATGCTCTCTTCAATACTAACGTATTTATCAGATATGTTACTGCAATCCAATGAAATAAACGTAACAGATAGGCAAAGCCTAACCTAGGGAGAGTATTTACAGGTAAGTGGTAGCTTTATATTTGGGTTTATTATCAATCAACCAGTCGTAGCTTGGGACAGCTTAAGAGTTTAAAGATAGACTTCGTAGTTTTGCCCTACTAGAATTTGATAAATGAAGCGCCTAGTTATATGATATATCAGGTTTTTCTTTGATACTTTTATAGTATGTTTCCCAAAGATTGTCACTGTGAAATCTTCACCGTAATTGTATGCATTTATTATAAGTGGGTTCGCCAGCGTTCCTGGAATCTTTTAAAAGGTTTTTAATGTGTGATGGCATTTTAAAAGAACGTAGAGAAGGTGCGGACCTTTTTGGAAATGTGTGGTGTTTTCAAAAGTTCAATTTAAGACAAATCATTCAGGGAGGCTTTAAATTGACGAATTGTAGTTGAAATGTTAAAGAATAGGACTAGAGGTTCAACATATATATACATTCCTTTTCTTTTTTTGTTTGTTTGTTTCTTGATTTTATTTTTTATTTTGCAGTGTTTGATGCTTTTGTAGAGTAGTCAATGGGTAGCGAGTGTTCAAAAACTATTCTAGAAAGAAAAATATTAAAGTAGCACCAAACCTAATATGTTTTTCAAACATCCATAGTACTTCTCTATTGTGCACACTGGAGGATAGCCTGAAAAAAATATATCTTGTTACTGACAGAGTATCAAGTCATATTTTTGAAGTATTATAGTTGATATTTTGTATCAATACAATATGGTTTTATATATGTTTTTAGTATAAGGTATCCCTTGAAACATTTTGCCAGTGAAGAAATGAAAGCATTAATAAAACCCAAAAAAATGCTTGCTTTCAGAAGGTGAACATTTCTTGTTACAACAGCATACGGTGTATGATAGAATTAAAGTATAAGGTATAAAGGTTAACATATTTTCCTTTTGAATGGAAATCATATTTTTAACATTCGCTAGCATACAACTAGAGGCTCAGATTCTGAGCCTGAATCGCTCACCTGACAAAGATGCTTTTAAACAATGCTTATGCTGATGACCAAAAATGTTTTTCCTATGGGGTCTAATGTTAAGCTATGTTCTCTACTGACATCCATTTTTTTTCTGTCAGATTCAATTGAAATAGGTATTCTTTGCTAATATCTTTCCATGCTTTACTAAAATATAGTTAAGTTTAATTTGCTTTAATGGTTTCAAAGTAGATGATGAAAGTGAAGATTTTCCCATAGGATCCTATGTTTAACTATTTTCCGCGCTGACCACCATGTTTTTTTATCAGATCAAAACAAAATGAGCAATCTTAGTTATGGATCTTCCATACATCATTCCTGTAAAGTTTGGTTGAATTTGCTTCATTGGTTTGTAAGAAGAAGATGCAAATGTGATTTTCCCATAGGGTACAATGTTAAAACTATGTTCTGTGCTGGCGGCCATGTTTTTTATCGGATCCGAACGAAATGAGCAATCTTTGTTAAGGACATTGCATACTTCATTCCTGCAAAGTTAAGTTACATTTGCTTCAGCGGTTTCAGAGAAGATGAAAATGTGATTTTCGAATAGGGTCAAATATTAAAATGTTCCATGCTGGCAGCAATGTATTTTATCAGATCCGAGGAAAATGAGCCATCTTTGTTAAGCACTAGTACATTATTCCTGTAAAGTTTGGTTGAATTAAATCCATTGGTTTCAGAGGAGAAGATGAAAATGTGATTTTCCCATAGGGTTCAATGTTAAACTTAAGTTCCGTGCAGGCGGCCATGTTTTTTATCGGATCCAAACAAAATGAGCAAACTTTGTTGAGGACCTTTAGTACATCGTTCCTGTAAAGTTTGGTTGAATTTGTTTAAGTGGTTTCAGAGGAGAAGATGAAAATGTGATTTTTCCCATAGGGTATAATGTTAAACCTAAGTTCTGCGCTGTTGGCCATGTTTTTAACGGATCGGAACAAAATGAGCAATCTTCGTAAAGGACCTTCCCTACATCATTCCCGTAAAGTTTGTTTGAATTTGCTTCAACGGTTTTAGAGAAGTAGATGAATTTGTGATTTTTCACTTGGGTCCAATGTTAAAAATAAGTTCAGCGCTGGCGGCCATGTTTTTTATCTGATCGAACGGAAATGAGCAATTTTTGTAAAAGACCTTCCATACATCATTCCTGTAAAGTTTGGTTGAATTTGCTTCAATGTGTTAAGAGGAGAAGATGAAAATGTGATTTTCCCATAGGTTTTAATTTTCCCTGCTGCCGGACAAGTTTTTTATCAGGTCAAAACAAAATGAGCAATCTTTGTTGAGAACCTTAAGTACATCATTCCTGTAAAGTTTGGCTGAATTTGCTTCAGTGGTTTCAGAGGAGATGATGAAAATGTGATTTTTTCCATAAGAGCCTATGTTAATCGTAAGTTCCGCGCTGGTGGCCATGTTTTTTATCGGATCCAAACAAAATGAGCTGAGCCTATGTTAATCGTAAGTTCCGCGCTGGTGGCCATGTTTTTTATCGGATCCAAACAAAATGAGCTATCTTTGTTGAGAACCTTCAATACATCATTCCTCCAAAGTTTGGTTGAATTTTATTCAGTGACTTCAGAGGAAGATGTAAATGTGATTTCCCCATAAGGTCCAATGTTAAACTATGTTCCGTGCTGGTGGCCATGTTTTTTATCTGATCGAAAGGAAATGAGCAATTTTTGTAAAAGACCTTCCATACATCATTCCTGTAAAGTTTGGTTGAATTTGCTTCAATGTGTTCAGAGGAGAAGATGAAAATGTGATTTTCCCATTGGTTTTAATTTTCCCTGCTGCCGGCCAAGTTTTTTATCGGATCAAAACGAAATGAGCAATCTTTGTTGAGAACCTTAAGTACATCATTCCTGTAAAGTTTGGCTGAATCTGCTTCAGTTGTTTCAGAGGAGATGATGAAAATGTGATTTTTTCCATAGGGTCATATGTTAATCCTAAGTTCCGCGCTGGTGGCCATGTTTTTTATCGGATCCAAATAAAATGAGCAATCTTTGTTGAGGACCTTCCAGACATCATTCCTCCAAAGTTTGGTTGAATTTGATTCAGTGGCTTCAGTGGAATAGATGTAAATGTGATTTGCCCATAAGGTCCAATGTTAAACTATGTTCCCTGCTGGTGGCCATGTTTTTTATCTGATCGAAAGGAAATGAGCAATTTTTGTAAAAGACCTTCCATACATCATTCCTGTAAAGTTTGATTGAATTGCTTCAATGTGTTCAGAGGAGAAGATGAAAATGTGATTTTTCCCATAGGTTTTAATTTTCCCTGCTGGCGTCCAAGTTTTTCATCGGATCAAAACGAAATGAGCATTCTTTGTTAAGGACCTTTAGTACATCATTCCGGTAAAGTTTGGTTAAATTTGCTTCAGTTGTTTCAGAGGAGAAGATGAAAATGTGATTTTTCCAGTAGGGTCCAATGTTAAACCTAAGTTCCGCGCTGGCGGCCATGTTTTTTATCGGATCCGAACGAAATGAGCAATCTTTGTAAACGACCTTCCATACATCATTTCTGTAAAGTTTAGTTGAATTTGCTTAAGTGGTTTCAGAGGAGAAGATTACAATGTGAAAAGTTAACGGACGTACTCTGGACGACGGACAACGGACGCCAAGTGATGGCAATAGCTCACACTGACCCTTTGGGTCAGGTGAGCTAAAAATCATGTTTGTCGTGGTTTTCGTCAGTATGGATTTGTACATTAGAGGTTCTCACTAAATGTGTGCTTAAATCATACACTGGTGTTCATCTGCTGCGTTTCGTTTGGGTATTTCCGACGCTTAAAGTAAAATATGTGTAGAATACATGTATCAATTTAATTATTTATACATGTATCAAATGATTAGAAAATCTCAACGTTTTCTTTTCCAAATATATATTACCACTGTTAACAAAATTATTAAATTTATTACAGGTAAACATGTATCCTTTTGAGGCTGCCGTAATACAATCCATCCTGAATTAGTTGTCTGATCGCTCATTTATTTCCACAACGAATGGAAAGAATCACCATCCCTATAGCTGAATGATCTTGAATCAGTATTGCCCATTTTTGTTTCAAGTAAACTTTAAGAACTAATGATAATTCCCATGCCTGTTTTGAGTATCTTCGATGTGTTCTTCTTCAACAAAGATGCATTATTGTTCACTGGGAGTAAATATAGGACACTGGGAGTAAATATTGGACAGACAAACAATCAGTTACATATAAATGTATAGAATAATATTACGTAGAGGATACAGAGGAATAATCGTCTGTAAAAACTGTTATCCCGTCGGTGTCAACATGCAACTAATTGGGATTGCATTGACATGATTTAAAGGCCATGGGCTGAAATCACTTTCTGTGCACCCCCCCCCCCGATTTCCCATCTAGACCTATTTTTTCAGTCCCCCTATGTACTTTCTTCAAAATAAAACATGTTAACACGAACATTACCTGCACTCAAAGACAGAATGTGGCCACTTTTATAGTACACCACTTAAAAATTCTAATATTTTCGAATTCACTTAAATTTCAACTTTTTAGTTCCCTAATTTTCTATAGATGGATGAAATATACAAAACTTTGGTATCAAATGAAAGCTAAATTTTTAATCTTTACAATGAATATAAGTTTGTGCATTTTACGCCTTTTGTATGGTTTGGGGATACAAAAATATACCCCTGCAAAAAAATGATGAAAATGAAGAATTTTTGGCTTATACATCTTTGGTATTTTGCTGTACTTTTTGTACCTTACTTACCACTTCTGATACAAGGTTGAAAAATAACACCATTAAATTCCAGATTTTTATTTGTGATGTTAAATTTTTGAAAAATGGGAATTTTCGGGATTTTCAATATCTTCAATATTTCTACTTTTCAATCATAAAAATCTGACTATATATCTCTTAATTACCTCTGGAATAATGTTTTACTATGCGTTAGCAACAAATTGCGCCCAAGACATTTTATTCCAATCGTCTGTTAGGTTCACGAATTTTGAAATAAGCACGCCTACCCCCTAAAAATAAAGGAAAATTCTTAATATCCATTCTTTCAATACTAAAATATAATGTGTTGTTTAATTACTGGTTTAGATTTCACTATATCTGACACACAGGAGACCTATTTAGTAGAATATAACTGTTAAAGTGAGCTTTATTTGGCCTTTCTTTCCAAAAATGTGAACAAAATGGACTTTTCAGTTTTCTAGAATTTCCCCAGATATGTTGTTCAGATGTTCGTTTCTTATATAATTTTTAAATAACCTTAGATATGGATATTATATTATTTTATCATGCCTGACCTTTCATTGGAATACGATTTTGAATGTTTAAGAAAAATTTTAACCCCTTCCTGTAGGCCATGGGCTGAAATCACTTTCCGTGCACCCCATCCTCCCACACACAGACTGATTCTTTCAGTCCTTTTATATCCCTTCTTCAAAATAGAACATGTTAATACGAATATAACCTGCCCGCATAGACAGTTTAGGGCCACTTTTACAGTACATCAAGCAAAATCCTTGAATTTTCGATTTAAACCGAATTTCATCTTTTAAGCTCTATATTGTTTTTTTTTGTAGTTAATGTAGATGTACTAAAATTTGGTACCAAATTTAAGCTAATTCAACATCCTTTACAATGAACACAAGCTTGGTCACTTTACGCAATTTTTATGATCTGGCAATACAAACAATGTATACCTCCCCATGCAAAAATTGAGAAAATGATTTTTTTTAACTGTCAATTCCTTTCAGATAAATAAATTTTATCATTTAATCTAGTTTTGACGCCTAATTTATCAGTTTTGATACAATACTGGAAAATAAGGCCATCAAAATCAATAAAATTTAGATTTTCGGTATAAGTTTTTGAAAAATGAAATTTTTAGAATTTTAAATATTTTCACAAATTTTACTTTCTGACTTTTGGATCGTTCAAATTGGAATATTTATCTAATAAATGCCATTTCAATAATGGTATATGATATGTTTGCAACAAATTGTGTGATAAAAGTTTAGTTTCAGATTTATTGTGGGTTCGCAAATGCCAAAATTAGCACCCCTCCGTTAAAGTCAAGGGAAATTTAAAACATTCGGGCACTAAATGATAAAAAGATCATGTCTCCTGCAAATTCTTGTTTGTATAACTACAACTGACATGCAGAAAACCATTTAAGTAGATTTAAACATTTTAAGAGGTATCTCTTCGATCCTTCTGCTCGAAATTTTATTCAAGGTTTGAATTTTTCGCTTTTCAGAATTTTTGCTGTTTTGACTTAAGAGTTGTAAATACTTCATGAATTTGATATGTAACTTGAAAAGGTTGATTAAATGTCGTTTCATTATATCTTAGCTATTAGGTATGTTTTTGACATTTAAGACTCACTACACTGTCATAAATTGCAAAGATATTATCCCTTCCCACAAATATTCAAAACAGTTTATTTCATTTTATTTAGTCTGAAAATCGTAAACATTGTATAAAGATCAAATTACATCATTTTCAAACACCAAACTGCATTGAGACTGCCATGTATCACAAATAAGATAATGCGCATGGTAATGGGCAGTTATTCAACAACTAAACTTTAAATTTGGAAAAAATTCAGAAATGCTAGATATTCCCCTTTTTCACGAACATCGCACAAAATATACAATTTTACCAATATTTTGGCGTTAAAATTATATATACATATATTAATTGCATCTTTTGCAAAAAAGTAAAACAATGGAATGTTTTGTACATATATATATATATATATATATGTAAAGAAAGGCATATTTTTTAGGGATTTTTTAGTTAAATTTTGTTTGGGTAGGGGTAAGTTTTTCGGTATTTAGAGTCATATTGCACACTCCTTGTTTTTCTAAACAGTGTTTTAAGATAACTTATATATCGGTTAGAACAATGAATTGGCATATTTGCAGATAAATCCTCTAGATTTGCCACATAAAACGATTTAAAAGAGATTTTTGGACAGATCTTAAATGTAAACTAAACTAACATTTTTCATCAAGTTTAGGCAAAATATTGAGTTTTAGTCGACTATGGCTGTTTAAATACCAAATCATAATGTCATTCATGCAAGATTGTCATATACAACACACGTTTTGCTTGTTCTGGTTATTTTTATACGAACATGGACAAAAAATTGACAATTTTAGGGAAAATTTGTTGGTGTAGGGGTACGATTTTCGGTATTTAGAGTCCCATTAAACACTCCATGTTTTTCTTAACAGTGTTTTTTAACAACTGATATATCACTTGGAATAATTAATTGACATATTTGCATTTATATCGTCCAGATTATGTGTATATATCGATTTAACAGTGAATTTAGACAAATCTGAAATGTTGAAAATTTCCATTTTTCATCAATTTCGGGCAAAATATTGAGTTTACGTCAACAAATGGCTGTTGATGCAAAGTAATGATACAATTCATGCAACATTGTCATATACAACACACATTTTGTGAATTCTTGTTATTTTAATGCTAACATAAACAAAAATTGACGATTTTAGAGTACATTTGTTTGGGTACGGGTATGTTTTATTCATGTTTGATGTTTATAATACCTAAAAATAGTCATTATTTGTAATAGTTGTAAAACAAATATAATAATCTTTTATTTGATTCCTATTTAATTTGATATTTGTTTACTAAAAATACTATTAGGCAAAAGAAAAACAAAACTTGGTCAAAAACGAAAATATTCAAAAATCCATTTATTTGGTCTATTTGGAAATAAAACTGTGGTCATCAAAAATATGTTCACATCATGTCAACATGTTTTATATTCAAGAAAATAGATTGAAAAACTCAAAACAATTTTCAGAATCGGGAATTGAGATACATTTCGGGTTGTATAGACCATCAAACTTATGTACAATTTCAATGAAAATATCAAATTTTACGTCAATATTTCATAGGTGTAGGGGTACGTTTTATGGCGCTATGGAGCGTACTTAGCATAGAAATTGTAAAAATTTTGGTTCACATTAAATCTTATACAATTAGCAATCGTTTGATGCAACGTTCTCATGACTGGGAAGCATTTGGGCAACATTTTGAAGTAACTGAAAGAAAAACTTGAACGAAATTTCTCAAAATTTCGGTTGGTGGGTCTAAAATGCACTGTTCCAACAGTGCGTTCAGGTAATGCTCGTGTTAACATGTTTTATTTTAAAGAGGGGATGCAAGTGGACTGGGTAGGTTGGGAAGTAGAGGGGTGCACGAGGGGTTATTCCAGCCCATGAACTGTTACAGTTTGTGAAATTGACTGTAAGACTTGTAAGTTCGACCTTTTTTAAATTCCTAAAATTTGAAATCTTAACTTTACCATTATGTTTACCAATACTTCTGAAATGTTCTTTATAAAATTTATATTTTGTCAAAAGTAATCCTAATACGCACCATTCTTTGATGGCATGTAAATATGTCTACATCCACATTGTGCTGCAGCCGTCCGGGATAGACAGTCCAGCTTACAGCCTCCTTGTGAGTATGTGTCAAGATAAAACAACTCTCTACTACTACAGTTCCCATGTGGATTGGGTAAATTTTTTATCTGAAAAAGAAAACCCCTGAACAGTGTAAATTTGTATAAAGTAATTGTTGAAATTACAAAGACAGATTAATCTGTATGTAAGGATAATATAAAATCATTGTTTGTTTCTGCTAACCCGACTTTGCCCAGCCAGGTTTGTGTTTGCAGGTAAAAAGTTATTTTATTTTTTCAGTAGTAATTTGCAAAAATACCCGTAACAAGATATTTAGACATAGAAAAAATCCGCCCAAATTGTAAGTATTTTATTATAATATTCATAATAATTATTATAAAAATGAATATAATAATAATTATAATAATATTATTAGTATTATTATTTTCATAATTATTATTATTTAGGATGGTCACTCCCCAGGTTTTTGAAACTGTCTCTGACTTTCAGAATTCTCTGTTTTATCCATTATGATGCATTACAAAAATTTTGCACAATGACCCCGACTTCTCTTTTCAAAATATGATTGTATACATCCTCAATAGACTTTTGACAAAATTTGATGAAATTCTTGATATTCCTTCATTGCATTTCAAATGTTTAATGCATTAATGAAAAATGAATGAAAAGTCTAGAGAAGTTCGGTTTCCCGTCAAAATTCCACACGTTTAAATCTTATAAACGACCAAACTCACCTATTAATATTTTTTTTGCATAAAATGATGTATGATCCATATTGTAATAAATAAAAATATTATTATCATTATTATTAGTTACATAGGTTTGTGGGAACAAATTGTATTTTATATAAGGCCTTATAAATGAATAGACCTATGTCGAGGGACGATTCTTCCGCTTATTTATTCTTATTACTATAAATAACAAGTACGTTTTACACAAACATAGACAAAAATTCAAAGCTCAAGCCTTCACAATGTATAAACTGTTTGTTTAAATGTTTTTTTTTCTATTTTAGACAAATGATTCTTTAACGAATTAGTCACCTACGAGGGTCAGTGAGAACGAAAGCATCATCCGTTTTCCAAAATGCCGATGTTGCCAGATACGTGTCCTCCATTCATGACAAATATGGTGTTGTTCCGGCAGACAAGGCCCCTAATAACATCATTTTAATATGTAAAAGTCATTACATTGATTGTTTAAAGAAAGAACTAGGCATTGGTTACTCCCAGGGCAATCCAACCTACACAGCTACTACTCTGTCTAAGGAGGAGATATTACAGAACCATAAATCTGTTTTGCTATCCTCTGGGATTTCAACCAAAGATGAAGACACCGATTTCCCTTCCTTGTACTGGGTACCAAAACTACACAAATGCCCATACAAACAACGGTACATCGCTGGATCTGCAAAATGTTCCACAAAACCCCTTTCTAATCTTTTAACCTCCATCTTGACAGCCGTAAAAGAGGGCCTTCAAAAATACTGTGATACTAGCTTTTCAAGAAGTCGTGTAAATGAAATGTGGATATTAAAAAACCCTAAAGATCTGCTTGACATTCCAAAATCTAGATTATCATCGCATTGTAACAGCATTAAAACTTTTGACTTCTCAACACTTTATACTACCATTCCTCATGAACAACTGAAATCTCGACTGAAAGATATAATTCATAGATGTTTCTCCCGTAAGAACGGCGAACGAAGATATAAGTACATTGTCATAGGAAGAGAACAAGCATACTTTGTTTGTTGTTTGATGTCTGTTGACAATCCCGCATCCATGACCAATGAAGACATGGATGAAAAGTTAGAAAAGAATTCCGCTTAAACCGGTGCTAGGGGCCGTCTTGAACTTACTATGAGGTATGAGCAAAGCTCATTGTTGAATGCTTCACGGTGACTTCAAGATGAAGAACTTGTTTTACCATGTATTTGTAGAGACTTTGTCTCGTGTGCATTTACTCGATTATCCTTTTATTCACCATTTGAGAAATATGACTCAGAATCACAGAAAAAAAACACGGAGGAAGAAGTGATTAAAATGGTAGAGTTTTGGATTGACAATATATTTGTCCAGTTCGGAGGATTTGTTTTTCAACAGACCATCGGAATTCCAATAGGCACAAATTGTGCACCTCTTTTAGCCGATTTGTTTCTAGACTCTTATGAGGGGGAATTCATTCGAGGGCTTCTTCAAAATAAAGGCAAAAAACTGGCCCAGTCCTTTAATTTCAGCTTTCGTTATATAGATGATATTTTATCACTAAACAACCCTCGCTTTGGTGATTTTCTTCATCTAATTTATCCAAAAGAGCTTGAAATTAAGGATACTACAGATGCTTCCACATCGGCCTCGTTTCTTGACCTTCATCTTGAAATTGACAACAGAGGAACATTACAAACTAGGTTGTATGACAAACGCGATGACTTCACTTTTCCAATAGTCAACCTTCCCTTTTTTTTGGTAGTATCCTTCCAAAAGCACCAGCATATGGATTTTACATCTCATAACTTATTCGCTACTCAAGGGCTTGTGGTCGTTACAATGACTTCCTTGATAGAGCCCAGTTGCTTACGAATAAACTACTTAAGCATCACCAAACACTTAAAGTCATCACTACAAAAGTTTTACGGCCGACATCACGATCTTGTGGATCGTTACAGGATATCTATTTCCCAGATGACAACAGATCTTTCCCTCTGCAACTAAAGTTTGTTTTCCTCTATCGGATTTGACTCTACTACCGGAGTTGACATTTTCAACACGGTGGTTGTCTTATAAGAAGCAGGAGATGCTTGCTCTACCGGTACACCTGAACTCACCCATGGTTTTTATTGGGTCTGTGTTGTTCGTCTGCATGTATGTTTTCATTTTTCTTTTATGTCCCGTACTCAAGTGGTGTCCTTGTTTCTTAGTGTTTCCGATGTTGCCTTTGTCCATGGATTGTTCGTTCTTTTTACTGACGGTTCGGTTCTCACTTATTTTTGTTTTGCAACTATTAACATTTGAAATGCACTATCTGCACTCATTTGAATAACTAATTAAAATGGGATGGTATAGTAAATATAAGTTATCTGTTAATATATTTACTTCTGACATGTAGTCTCCCGGCTATTTCCCGATAGCTCACTAAAAACAAATGTGTTTATATATTGACAAAAATTTGGCATTTACTTAGTTTTAAACGTATTGATAATTTTCGTAAAGTAAATATTTAAACTTGAATGAATAATTTGTTCTGAAATGTATTATGTAATAGGTATATGATTTATCAATGTTTTTTATCACTATTCACAGAACTAGACGTCGCCATTTACTTAATTAATGCCTTGTTTGGCAGTACATTTACCTGACAATCAATTACGAAAAAAACTTTTAAGATGTCGACTGCCTTCCAAAAGCGGCTCGAGTTTATTGGTGTTTTATTTAATCTGAAACACTTGACTGCTGTAATATTTGAAATATTTGTCTAAAAATGATATATTTTCCTAAAATTGAAGAAACTATCCGTATTTTAACACTCAAAAATACCTATTATGGAAGCAAACTTTAGTACCCAAAGGTATTTTCCATAAATTTTACCTGTTTCTAATTAGTAAACCGTGCTGTGTGTGTTTACAAGGTTGACGACTTCAAAATTTGAATACAACAATAAAAAAGTAAATCAACACAAATTAGTTGTAAATAATTCATAAGTAATGCAAAGGTTTCGATTGATATCTATCAATTCCAATTTTCCTCAATTTAAGGTATAAAAAGCAATGTAGATGCATTTTCTAAGGCGGTTTTGGCTTTTGTCTATAAACGGGTATACGGGTATGTGGGTATGTGGCTTTGGTTTATGGCTTTTGGTTTCTAAAATAGTTAAAATGAAGATCCGTCAACGTTACTGCATTGAAATTGTAAACAAGATTGTTATTATGCGACTTTGAACAGGTTCTGCTTATTGTTTTAATATCGCTTCTCAAAGGGGATAAAGATTAAACCGTTTTATAATAAGTTACTGCAAATTCAGAAATTAATGCTATTGTCAAGGAATTGCAATATTAAATGTGTGTATGGCAAGTCGTTTGGGGATTTTATTCCCAATTTTTTATATTAAAAATGATTTTTGTTAATATCAAAAAATCACTGTCTAATATTAGAAAAAACATTCTATCATTAAAATAATTGCCGGAATTTCTACTATTGAAATTGGTTTTCAAATATCAAAAAATGATTATTTAATATTAAATAATCAGTTCGATTTTTAATATTAAAAACAGATTTTTTTATATTAAATAACCAGTTTGATTTTGAATAATAAAAATGATTTTTAAATATTGGAGATTCGTTACATTTGTAACATTTTAATTCATCACCTATGAAATGAACAGTAACTATGAAAACGGCTTATTACTGAAAGCAAGTTTCTGGACTATCCTTTCAAGTTTTTAACATCATTGCAAGATAAAAAAAAATAAATATCTGCTTTGTTACCTGTTGTTAAGCGTTTAATTGACATCGATTGCGTTACGAAAGCAGCCTATCTTTAATATTTAAAAAATCAATTTATTTTTTAGATTAGAAAATTCATCTATTTTTGAATATTAAAAAATCATTTTATATAGAAAAAGATACTTCTTGGTAATAAAAGGGATTTTCTAGTATTAGAAATGAATTTTTGATTACCAGAAATCAGTTTAAAACATTGATTTCTAATATTAGAAAATGATTTTCCGCCATCATAAAACGAAACATATTTTTTTTATTTTAATAATATGAATTTTTTAATATTAAAAATCGATAATTAAATACTAGATAATATTCTTTTAACATTAAATAATATTTTTTACTATTGAAAATTATTTTCTTATACTAAAAAATATTTTCTTGTATTTAAAAATTATTTTTTTCAATATTTAAAAATCTATTTTTAATATCTAAAAGTCTATTTCTTTTGATAATTAAATAACTCACAGTAACCTCGGTATTTAGTTATAAATGAAAATAAAAATCCCAAAAGTTTGCCATATGTGTGCATTATTTTCTGAATTGACATACAATATCATTTTAAGAGTAATAAGAGTTAGCATCTACTTAGAAAAAAGTGTGTGTTTTCTCGAGTTTTATAAAATTTTGCATGTAACTTAACAGTTATCAAATGCAACAGCATATAGAAAAATGTTAAATTACAGTTAATATTTTCGATATATGATCGGCTGAAATTTCATCAAATAGTGTATTTGTATTGAGTGCATGTAAAATCACTGAGAACGTGAAAATGTTACGAATTTTCACTCATACGAAGATTATGTAGAACGTATTAATTTAAAGTAATAGGAGATTCGAAATTAAGAAGGAATAGTAATAATATCATTTCAGTTAGAGTAGAGAAAATGTTGTTATTCACGGAAAGTACAAACTACTATCCGTTCATCACTCACCATTATAACAGATTCATGCTTATTCGTAATTGATTCATATCAAAATGACGAAAACGACTATCATAGACCGTAAAAGTGTAGATAATGGGGTAAATGTCAAGGGGACAACATTCCATCACCAGGTGAAAAGGCCAAAAACAAAGCATCTAGGGTCACCGTGCGGTCATCAACACAGTTAGGAACCTCACACCATAAAGCCAGCTCTAAATGGCCCCAAATAGTAAAAAGTGAATAAATCAGTGGAAACAAACCACATCCAATAACCCAAATATCAAGAAACCAATCTTATGAGAAGACAAGGACAAGCAATGGCCTACACAAGCTAAGTAAGTTGATTATTATAATATATATCTCTTACAATCTAATATACGAATAAAAACGCAAAAACAAAATTCAGAAAATCTTACAGTACTAAACTGTCGCACTTGAACATTTTTACATAAACCTTAGGTAACACCTACAGACACCACCCGTTGCCGTTACAGCAGCCAAAATCTCAGTTTTATGGTAAAAAACCATATTTATATTTTTTGACAGGACAATACGTTATTGTATAGTTATTTATAAGATTTGTTTATTTTCACATATTGAACGGACTTCTTGAAGCATTTGTTGTGACGGTCGTTCAGCTCGACAATTTACCCATCTTCTACCTTCCATTACAGAAATAAATTGTGATTTTAAACGGACTTTCTTGCCTTAATTCCACTTTTATCGTCATACCGGATGTATATTTTGTCTGATTTTACCCACAATGCATCTGATTACATCAGCAGTCACAGTCTCGGGTTACATAAACCACCAATAAACTCGAGTCGCACTTTGGAAGCAGTGATAGCTGAAAATAGTTTCGACTTTAGATTTGCTATTTCCACTTCCAAGTCAAGCTGTCCCGAGCTCCTATCGTTGGTTATATTTTACATTGTCTTCCGTTTGTGTTTTCGTTGTGGAGGTCCTTGTGAATTGTGGCATGTAATTGACATTTCGGTCATTGTAGGCGTTCTCACTTAATAAATTACCAGAGATATGATGAAAAATGACAAACATAAGTTCTATATTGTATATGGATTATATACTTTTAAAAGAGACCGATATGGGAAATCATAGTTGTCCCTGTAACAAAAGATAAAACGGAACAAACCATAGAAGCAAAGTGCAACAACGCAAACCCAATAGAATCAAAGTCGAATAAGTTATGAGCATCTTTTACCATATATATGTCACCCGTTGTTAACATCCTTTACTCGTTATGTGACTCCAATTGTGAGCATCCTTAACCTTACATGCGTCACCTGTTGATAGCTTCTTTTAAGAAAAAAGTTTCACCCGTTGTGACCATCCCTCATCAGGAATATGTTAAGCGTTGTAAGCATTTTACATCTGTTTTGAGTATGTGTCAGACGTTGTGAGTTTCTGTCACCCTTTTTGAGCTTGTGTGACCCGTTGTTAGAAAGTGTCATTCCGAAAAAGTGGCCCATTGAAAGTAACCTTTATCATATATTTGTCACCCGTTCAAAATTCTGAATTGTAAATACCAGTACAATGAGCAAATTATCACGGGAGTCGTGTATAAATTGGAAGAATATACGGGATATATGTATAAAGTGTATACATATGTATAAGTTAAAGTGTTAAGATATGCATTTTGGAATAATTTCATACAGATAGAAATAAACAAAGTAGTTCGTCAGTATCAAAATTACGATATTCTCTTGCTATACAGAAATGGCGCAAAAATTACACACCGTCTCCAAACTACTTTTAGTTTAAGTAAATGATCTCTACTTTATACCCGAGAGATTCCACACAATTTTAATGGTGAACCAATTGAAATAGCAATGAAAGGATATAGAGTAAATGCACATGAGACAAAGTCTGTACAAAAACACGATTAAACCATGGAATGGACCATTAAACCATTAAATGGAACAACGCTATTAATTTTGTTCCTCATCTTGAACTCACTGAAGCCTTCAACAATGAACCACGCTCATACATCATAGTAAGTTCAAGACGGCTCGTAGCACCGGTTTGAGCAGAATTTATTGCTAAATTTCAAGCAACGCTATATTTATGTATCCATTTCGTCATGGAATTGAACTTTGCACATATCTACTTCTGGTGCCGAGCATTCTCATATCTATAATGACAGTTGTCCTAAAACTCCGACTGAAAATTATCTGTTTTATATGTAAAACATTTAACCTTATTTGAAACGACGATAAATGTTTTATAAAAGCTCATCAGATAATTACGATGACCGAAGTGAGCCGTCACATTTTCTTTCTCAATATAAATTGGTATTACGAAACCACATTTCACAGGTCGAAAACTTGATGGCAAATTAAGATTATTTGCCCAAGAATATATTGGCTTACAATTTTTCTTGTGGTTTTGTATATGCATGCTTCATTTGTTTGCCTCTTGATATTTCTGTTTGGTAATTTTGTCATAACACTCCCCCATTGCTTTGGTATTTCTACACCACATTTGATATTTCAAAAAACTTTTAATACATGGAAAAGAATTAAAGTTCTGTGCTTATGGTTAATATATATTTGAGAAAATTTATCGTTATCGCTTTCGTGTAATGGATCAACTATTTTACTACTAGAGAAGAAATTGTAGGAGAAAAGGAAATTAGCTTTCAAATAAAATTAATACGTTTCAGATTGACTTAGGAATTCAGTTCTTATTTTAAGTTTACAATGTTTTATCTTACCATGTGACCTTCCGTTGCGTGCACCTCCTCTAATGTAATATTTTGTTTTACCATTTCAAATAGTAAAAAATCAAACGACATGCGATACGTCTTATGAATATGATAGCAATTATATGGCTCTGAAAAACTTCAACGTTTAATTTGATTTATGGTGAAGCATCATGTTAATATGCAACTTGTTTCGTCGAAAGGTCGTGTGAAAAAGTACTGAGTACGTGTTACGTGTGTCCTTTGTTTCTATTCTTTCAGCTTTCTCAATTTGTATGAAATATCAGAGAACAATGTATGTGATAGTTTGCGACATGAAAGTGCACACTTAATGGGAAACAGCCATATGGAAGTTGGTGTAGTCCAGGAGGATTTAGAACTGGTACTTTGATTGATTAGTTAAAGTTTAACGTCCCGTGAACAGTATTTCAGTCATATCAGTTCCAGAACAACTTTATCAATTGATGGTTTGCAATTTACTGACTTTGTTTCCATTCACAAAAAATGCATTTGAACGGAAGTAATTAAATCGAAAACAAGTCCTAGCCACACCATACAAGACGTCAGATTTACCCAAGAGATACTAATAAATAAGCACCCTGGCATATGAAATGTTTTAAAATATAAAACTGTACAAATAGAAAATTAAAAAGTTATGTTAATTTTACAAAAATATCCAAAAATGAAGCTTTTAAATCGTACAAATGTACATGTCAACAAGAAATTATTTAGTAAGTTACCCTGGAAATAGCAGAGTTTTTCCTGCTTCTGTTTTCATAACAGTGAAAACCATGAATTCAAATTTGGTATCTCATTTTTAAAGGGCAAATTGAGTAATCATAAATTGATAGAAGATATAGGAGTGTATATTGCCAGCAGCGGAATTTGCAAAGGCAGCAAATTTGTGTACTATACGACACCAAAACGCTGCTTTTTTTATCAAAATATTAAAGAATGTGTAAATGCTTCTTGTGCATGGAGCATGGCGTTCGTCCGCAGTTTTTCTACAACGGTTTGCAGCCAGGTGTTCGGTATTATGACATGACTGCTTGCATCGATAAGTTATGACCCTCGCTTGGAACGGATTGGGGTTCAGAAACTAAAACTTTGAATCCTGTTCGATATCCCATTAACATGATCTGCTCAGTAATAATATATATGATATCATTCATCAATATTTCACATTTCATCTAGTTCCAAAAATCGATAACTTACATTAGATTGTAGCAAATATTATATCGATATGGTCTGTACACTGAAGAGACATTAGTTGTCAAAATGGCTGTATAAGAAACTAAATTTGCAGTAAGTTATGTATTTTGTTGTAAACTTAATATATTGCAGATACCGGAAATCTAATGCTGAATCAAATGATCTAATTCGAAATCTAACTGCTGTGAAGAAAGGTCAGAAGTTAAATAATTTAGACATGTTTTATATGATAAAGACAGACTTTTTGTTGTTTAATTTTAATCTAATTTAACTTGGGCCTTTATGTCTAAATGAACGGAAAACAGATTTTGTTAGAAATTGCATAACAGTTAAATATTGTTGTTCAGACAATTTTTTTATGTTTTAGATTTACGACTTCATTGTTCGAAATGAAATGCAAATGATTAAAAAAAATGATGGGTAGCAAAATACCTCAGTTACAGTGAATTTAGTTTCTCCATATGCACATTTCGACATCTTATGTCTCTTCACTTATGAAGTGAATAAAGTGGCAGAGATATATTGGGACCATGATATATAATTACTTTAAACTTTTTTTATTTGCTCAAGTACAAACAGCAAAATGGATAAAACACAAGTTAATCTAACTAAGATCATCTTCTCCATAAGTACAATATATTACAATAGTATGTAGACATGCGAGTTCATTAATAAAGTATAAATAAATATTTTTAGAGCAATGAATTAAAAAAAAGAAAAAATAAATTACACGAAGGATAGAAACACAAAGAGTGTCTTTGTGTGTGTGTGTGTGTGTGTGTGTGTGTGTGTGTGTGTGTGTGTGATACATTCATGTAAATAAGCTCGAAGTATAATCATACTATCGTTTAAAAGTTTTTATATACTCGAATACAGCTCTAAAAACTTCTATATTTTCATTATCGGTAAGCGTTGCACTACTGCTAATCAAAGGTTTGAGGTTCACGTCAAGGCATTCTGGCAACCAGATCGAAAAGATGAATAAAACACCACGCTAATCCAAATATAATGGACATACAAGGAATAATTGGTTGTAGTTCTCACATGGAGCACCACAACGATAAGATGGGTTTGATAATACAATGAATAAAATTCAATGGAAGACACTTGAAATTTAGTATGCGACATAATGACAAAAGTTAGTGAATTATGTTTTTCTGTGCATTTCATATAAAATCGACAATATTCTCCAAATTTTATTTCTTTGTCGATTTTCATGAACTTTTTACTTTAAAAGAGATTGATAAACAACTTTTCCAGTACTTTAGAATTTTTTTCATGATCAGTAGTTTCCATATTTCCAAATTTTAATACAGATTATAAATTTTTGACTTTACAATGATATAGAACTATATTAGATTGCATAGTTTAAATTGTGAGATAAAAAAAAACTTATAAAAAATTATTTCTAAATTGCAGGAATAAAGATTATATGACAGTTAAAATTTAATGAAAATCCGACGAGATATGAAATGTAAAGAATTTCCAAAAAGATTTGGTTTTTATATAAATACAGGTAAACAAGAGGCTCTCAAGAGCCTGTATCGCTGACCTGGGTCCTGCAGCACTATAATTCCCAATTGATGGTTCATCTTTGGTGGTGTATGTACATAAAAATCAGAAACTTTTTTATAAGATTTAATAAAATTGTTCAAGCAGTTTCAGAGAAGATTTTTGAATGCAATTTCCAAACTGAAGGGGCCTATGTTAATCTACGTTCCCTACTGGCAGCTATTTAACATAAAACTTTGAAGAGGGTCACATAAGGACTATCATATCAAAATTTTACTGAAATTGTTCAAGCAGTTTCAGAGGAGAAGATCTTTCTATGCATTTCCCACTGGGTCCAACGTTAAACTAAGTTTTGCTACTAGTGGCCATGTCGGAAGACGGATCAGCACCAAAGTAACAAGCTTGATCAAAATCTCACAA
>MJUU01062680.1:150184-183226 GCA_002080025.1 Modiolus philippinarum
ATTTCCCCTTAGGGTCCAATTCATTGCTGGCAGCCATGTTGGATGATGGATCAGCACCGAAGTAACAACACTTGGTCAGCTTCTCATAAGCAAAGTTGGGATAAAATCTATTAAGCAGTTCTCTAGATCTTTTGTTAAATTAAGTTCATAGCTAGTGACACTTGGTCAGCACCTGACAAGCATCATTCATGTTATGTTTTATTTAAATCCATTCAGCAGTTCTCTAGAAGATCTTTGTTTGCATTTCCAATAGGGTCCAATGCTGTCGGTCATGTAAGATGACAGATTGGCACCAAAGTAATAACATTTGGTCAGCACCTCATAAACATCAGTCATGCCAAGTTTGGTTCAAATCCATTTAGTGGTTCTAAAGTAGAGGTTCTTTGTATGCATTTCCCCATAGAGTCCAATGTTAAAATTAAGATCCCCGCTGGCGGCCATGTTGGATGATGGATCAGCACCAAAGTAACAACACTTAGTCAGCACCTCATAAGCATCATTCATGTCAAGTTTGGTTCAAATCTATTCAGTGGTTCCCAAGAAGAAGCTCTTTGTATGAATTTTCCTATTAGGTCAAATGGTAAACTAAGTTCCTCGCTGGCGGCCATCTTGGAAGCGGTCGGAAAACTTGAACCTGTTCAATAAAATATAGTCCTTAACATGCTGAACATTTTTGCAATTAAACTTGACCTCTATCTCAAAGCGTTTTTGAAATATAGGACAAAAGGTAAAAAATGACGAAACATTTGACCAATAAAGGGCCACAACTTATATATAGGTACTTGGATTTTCTTCAAAATATCCATGTGGGTAGATCGTAACATACTGAACATTTTTGCAATTTAAACTTAACCTCTATCTGTTATAGTTTTTTTAATAAAAAATAAAAAACATCAAAATTTTGAAAATTTTACGAAAAAAGGGCAATAACTCTTAGACGGGTCATCAGATTTTGTTCAAAATTTTAGCATGGGTAGATCTTCTCATGCTGATCATTTTTACTCCGTCAAATTTTTGATATCTGTAACGGTGTTTGAGTTATTTGCCAAAAGCTGTAATTTACCCCCTATGTTCTATTTTTAGTAACGGCAGCCATGTTGTTTGACCTAAGACATACAAAATAAAAAATTTGAAACTAGATACCCTAGTGATGATTCAGTCAAAGTTTGGTTTAATTTGACCCAGTGGTTTCAGAGGAGAAGATTTTTGAAAGTGAGCTAACGACGGACGGACGACGGACGCCAAGGTGAGCATAGCCAGGTGAGCTAATGAAAAGGTGCTCACTTCTATTATTATGCTGTAGTTTTGGCGTTATGAGATATTGAAAAAAGTTGCAAGTGAGGGACAAGTAAGGTACTGAAGCTTACTAGAATTTCTAAATTATTATAACTGATAAACGTATGCAATATTTTCCATATGTAAAAAACGAATGAAAAATCTTCAATTAATTGTATCAAAGGAATATGAGATCAATACTGCAGTAATTAGAATGTATGATTGATAATCGATTTAAACGCTAAGACAAACACTAAAGCATACTTTCACAGGCATTCTAATTTAAAAGAGTTTTGTGGAACAAATGCTTGCACGTTTTCTTATTTCTAAAGTTCTATTATGCAATCAGCAATATAAATTGAAAACAAGAAATTTATTTGCTATCACTTCAAATTTAGAAAAAAAAATGAATGGAGTAAAATATCAATTGCAGATAAAGCAATATTACGACATTACTAAACATTAGTAACATATTCAGGGTAGATTGAATCATTGATAAGAGATTATCCACAAGAACAGGGAATATGTACAGTAAATTGCATTTATATGATACAATCTCTGCACTACCATCCAAACAATAGAAAAATAATTTGTGCAAGTATTAATAGAGTAAGTGCATTGCAAGTATTAGGTTTCTTTTTGAATATGAATTATAAAAAATGTATTTGTGTGAATCTGTAAACAGAAATGGTCACTGTTCGTAAAGTTTTGATAGAAAACTGATCAATGTGTTTACCAAAGTATAATATCAAGCGTAGCTTATCGATATAATCGTCTCATGGTAAAATCTGTCAGAGAAATAACACAGACTCCGTAACAGGAGTCAGCGTTTTCTACCTCCAATTCATGTATCTAAGAAAACATGTAAACTTCTTATATACTACTTTCTGAATGTCACAATTTTATTATTTATTGCACATATTGTCATTAAAATTTACAAAGGTGAAAATTTAAACCAACCCCAGTAAGTACTGAAGAGAGTATAAGAACAAAAAAGGAGCATTCCTGTTCAATTAACAATGAAGGGATATTGAGTAAATGCAAATGAGACAAAGTCTCTACAAATACATGGTCATATAAAGCAATGGAACAACGCTTTTATTGTTGTTCTTCATCTTGAAGTCACCATGAGGCCTTCAACAATGAGTTTTTCTCATACCTCATAGTAAGTTCAAGTCGATCCTAGCACCGGTTTAAGCGGAATTCATTGCTAATTGTCGAGCAACGCTACATCCATGCTTTTTAACCTAATGATCCATGGTTGCGGGATCGTCAACAAACATAAAATTAACTGGCAATGTGTTCTTACAATCGCTGTCATCCACCAGAAAGACGATAGAAGACGATCACAACATTTAAACAACCACAGGGCACTAATCGAGCCAATTGTAAGTAAACTTGGCATAATAAAATCATGAGACAGGTGGTCAGAATATAACAATTTTAGATTACAAAAAATATAAAAAAGCCAAAATGTGAGAGTGTGATAGCGTATCCATATGAGAGATTCTCTCAAGAACAAGTACACCATAACTGAAATGTATATAGAGCATACATCTCTCTCACGGTGAATCTTTTTACGGACTCCCACACCGGAGGAGAGACCAACTTCAGTCTAAAATTAACAATGAAGGGATATGGAGTAAATGCAAATGAGACAAAGTCTCTACAAATACATGGTCATATTAAGCAATGGAACAACGCTTTTGTTGTTGTTCTTCATCTTGAAGTCACCATGAGGCCTTCAATAATAAGCTTTACTCATACTTCATAGTAAGTTCAAGTCGACAAATGCAAATGAGACAAAGTCTCAACAAATACATGTTCATATTAAGCAATGGAACAACGCTTTTATTGTTGTTCTTCATCTTGAAGTCACCATTAGGCCTTCAACAATGAGCTTTACTCATACCTCATAGTAAGTTCAAGACGGCACCTAGCACCGGTTTGAGCGGAATTCATTGCTAATTCATTCAAGCACTTATAATAGTAATTGTATCTATACTGATGAGATTTACTTTGAATATCTTCAAGTGGTTACACACTTCGATTACATAATATGCAAAATCGTAGCAAAGTGTTTTAAGTAGTTTTCTTCAAATTTCGTATTCTACATTTTCTGCTTTCTTCTGGTTTGAAAACTATAATGGTCACTAAAATGTTAATTTTGCAATTATTTCATCCATGGGTCATTGGAAAAGATGAGCAAAATCGGAGACAGTTCTTTTTCTCAAACCTGTAATTCTGTTTTTGAAAACTAGTAATATTTTTAATTTTGTTAATTAAGTACTTGCTTATGCTAATTACGAGAATTTCATGATAATCGTTCCTGATGTTTTTTTTTAAACAATACCCAGTGCATCTGACCCGTATCAAAAGCGTTTTGTTCACTAACAAGTGTTGATTTGCAGCACGACTAGCCTTAGTGTTTAATATTGTTATAGTTCAAAGCAGTCTATAACTGTAGACAAATTGTTGGGCAAACAGTTTGACAGTGTTTGTAAGCCTTAATAATCTTTATAATATGTGCAACAGCCTTAGAATACCGAAGGAACAAAGGAATGGAATTTACATAAATTGAAGTCCAAAGACATGGCCAAAACGAGGACACAGAAACAATGAAGATAGACACAGAAAACAATGAAGTTAAATAGACAGATACAAAGCACCGAAATAGAAATCACAACATTCAAAACAAAGGCACTCACAGTGTGAACTCCAGTGAAAAGGTAAGCGTGTCCTGCTCTGCTAACAGCACCCGTCACAATGTAAGTGAGCCAATCTAGGAAAATGTCAAAATCGGTAGTCAAATCCGGGAAGACCTGAATCTAGCTGAAAATGTCCACTTTCATTTCGGATACTGACAGGTCATATCGTTCAATGATGTAAAGGTGACGGCCATAGCATTTCTTGAGGGATGCAATTTACATAGCTTGAACAAATTTCTGACAAAGAAGCTTTTAGGAGAGTGTTTTTGCTCTGCTGAAAAACACTGTAAAAACTACACGCTCGACAGAAACGAATCAACTGTTAAATGTACACTCAATAGACTGGAGAGGTAGATATTTTTCTGCTAAGAAAGGGAAAGTTCACAATTGGGAAATTAAAATCATCACGCTTGTCATATAGCTTAGATTTCAAACGTCTATCTCCGTCAATATACAACAAAAGATCTAGGCACAAAGCTGAAGTAGGTTTATCAGTTGTTTCTTTAATTTCTTTTATTTCAAGCTCATTTGGATAGATCTGATGTAAATATACCTTAAATTTAGGATTATTAAGAGAAAGTACATCGTCTATTCAGCGGAAGCTGAAATTAAAGGTTAAGATCAGCTAAAAGGGGCGCACAGTTAGTTCCCAAAGGAATCCCTATTGTCTGTTGGAAAACACGACCTCAAAATTCGACAAAATATTGTCGATAAAAAATTCTAACATTTTGATTACGCCAGTTTCAGTGTACTTCTTATTTGAATCAGTGTAGTTCTTAACAAAATGTTTTATCTTTCCCTACTCCTGAAAAGGTGTATCTGCGTTCTCCGTTTTAGTGCAGAAACATAGATGTATTAAATCTGCAATTACTTTTTCAGTTTATTGTGTGGGAGGGTTGTATAGAGAGCAGAAAAGTCAAAAGTTTGAATGCTATGGCAATGGGTAAGACTGGTTGAGGATAACAGTTCAAGGAGGTCTTTGGAATTTTTTAGAATCAACATTTAATTCGCCCGCTCGTGGAGTAACCTTTATTACAGCAATTTTTAAGACCATCTCTGACTGCGGTCAACAAAGTAGTAAGGAGCTGTGAAAGAGGTTTAGTGGTGCATCTCAACGACCCGCCTTTACTCTAACATGAATGTAACACTGACGAAACGAAGCTCACTGCTCAACAGTAGTTTGAGATATTTGTTTGGGTTATTATGATGAGCTCTTTTTCATTTAATATATGACTTGGTACAAGACTTCTTGGAGAAATCTATACGCTCCATGTGTGTCAGTTTGCATTTTTATGCCCCCAGATCGAGGATCAGGGGCATATTGTTTTTGTTTTGTCTGTGTTATTGTGCGTCCGAAACTTTAGCTATAACTTTTGAACTATGTTGGTTAGACTTTTGATGCTTGGCAAGTGTATAGGTCTAGTCAAGAGGAACAAAGAAATTAAGCAAAAAAATTAGGTCAGATCAAAGGTCAATGTCATATGGGTTAAAAAGAGGTGAAATGGTCTGTTTCGACATATTTGACTGTAGAATCCTAATTATTTGTCCTGTTATTGCTAATATAATTGCGCAACTAAAGTATGCCGACAGATTTGAGGTAGCATTTACCGTTTTGAGAAACAAGAGACCCAAAAGGGCACATATGGGAAAACATTTTTTTTTTAATTTTTTGGTCAGATCTTGATGCAATGTAGGTTTCTTATAGCATGTTTAAACAGATACATTTAACAATTAAAACCATTTCAATAAAGAAGACACCTAAAGGGACTTCATCTGTTTCAGAAGAAAGGGGTTGAATTGGGTGTTTTTATGGTAATAAACAACTTTTGAACCACGTAAGACAAACTTTTAATATTTGGCAAGTGTTTAGGTCTGGTCAAGAGGAACATTAATAAGCAAAACAAAAAGGTCAACGGTCAAGGTCACGGAGGTAAAAAACGGTATTTGGGGTATTTTCATATTTTACTGTAGAATCTTGGGGCATATGTAGTGTTTCACAAACACATCTTGTTTACTCTATGTATTGTCCAATTTGTCGAAAATTATGTTTTATTATATAAAATATTTTGTGGAATGTTTTTCGATTGAAAATTCTGTCCATTTGTGATATTTATATTGTATCTTTTGTTCCTCTCTTATTATTAACATTTTTGTCGGTTTCGTTATCGTTATGAAATCTGTAAGACTCTTATAATTTTGCTTGTTTTCACTGCACTGTCATCTCTCGACGATCCGATACTTATTAAGTTCCCTGGTTTGTAATTTCTGATAGACTCTATTTATATATATATTTATAGAGAGATAGAGAGAGAGAGAGGGGGAAAGAGATTTCACGTAATCCCTGACCGATTTAGGGAATTCCTAGGGATTACATGAATTCCCTTATTTTTTTCAAAATTTTACACGTTTTCCCTGACAGTCAATTATCGTTGTTGTTATGTATTAAGTTAAATTGAGGGTGATTTTCTGATGAAAATTGGTATATTCAACACATTTGAATGATTTTTTAATATCTTTCAACCCAAATACAAGAAATATATCTACATTTTACATACAAGAAAAAGCAAAAATGAAAAAAACACCTTTTTTACAGTAGACCACCTAAAGACTATTGTGGCTAAGTTTGATTTTATTTTCCGAGTAGTTTCACAGATGACCTTTGAATGTTTTTTTCTCCATAGGGTTCAATGGTGGCTATCTCAGATATAGCATTTACCAGAAAAAAACATGTTTATGCCAGGGGATCACCAAAGGATTATTATGGCTAAGCTGTGTTCCAATTGGCCCTTTAACCTCAGAGGAAAACCTCACCAGGCAGGCTACAGAATGAATCTTTCTTATTGATTTTATGATAATGAAAATTTCCAGTTTACTTTTATTTTAAATCATTTTTACAATTATTTTACCTCTCAAAATTGGATTTTTTTTTATTTTTGAAATCAAAGTCCTTAATTATGAGACCTGCACAAATTAATTCAATAAACTTCATATTTTGTTTTCAGTAAAATCATATGAGAATGAAATGTTTCTGAACAAAAGTCTTACCTTTGTCAGAGATATATCTGGTTTTATTAACATTTTGCACTTGTAACAAATTATTCTTGATATTATAAGGCCAGTCTTTGTTTTTGAGAAATATAATTTGTATTGTTTTTTTGGATTTAAGGAGTTCGTTTGTGAAAGTTATTTCTGTTTAATCCATAATGATCTCATAAACTTTATTCCACTATTATCCTTAGAATTAGTGGTTTTCAAAGCTTTTTAGGAGATCTCAAACTAGACTCACTGACAAAATTGAGTGGAATTCAACAAGAAAAAACAGGGTATTACTTAAGATTTATATTAAAAAGTATCAAGACAAAAGACAACTATACTATTCAACATGTTTAATTTTATGTGAATTTCATATTATATTATTCAAAGATATGATAAGATGGACAGTACTTATTATTACAGAAATATCAATTTTTGTAGATATTGCATGCATCAACGCTTTATTTGGAGTATTGGGGTCAGGGAAAACGTGTAAATATTCCAAGAAAAATCAGGGATTACATGTAATCAATGGTTAAATTAAGGGATTACACTTAATCCCCAAGCAATTTAGTGATTACATGTATTCCCTGATTTTTAGGGGTAACACGTAAGCCCTGATTACACAGATTCCCTGTAACATATGTATAGTAATACAAGAGTCTTTAAAATCTTCCTCTAAGGTCAACTTCATGCCCACGTCATTTATGAATGTGTACCAGACAGTGGTTTTTCACTTGATGATTCGAGCAACTTCTTTTCAAATTTTCCTATAAAAATATTTAAATATGAGGGAGCAATTTTAGTACCCGTAGCCGTACCATTGACTTTTAAATAGTGAACGCCATCGAAAGTAATGTTTTTTTTTATTATTTATTTATTTCATTGTCAGTATAAGGTGACTAGGTATTCAGTTGGAGGGATTTGAACTGCCCTCGATTCCTAAACGTTTTACAGGCCTTGATGCCATGGTCATGAGGAATACTGGTGTATAAAGTGACGTCCATGGTTACACCAGTGGTGTTTGGAGGACGGGGATTAAGTCCATAGTGTCTTAAATGAAGGATGGAAGGGCTTCACTATGAGGATGAAGATGAAAGTCTACGAACTCGGATACTTTTATCCCGTTGGATGATCATTCGCTGAAATGATCGGCCTACCCGGATTATAAGCTTTGTGTATTTTGGTAAAAGATAAAATCTTCACGGTTGTTGATTTTCAGGTATCAAATGCTCAAATTGTTTTTTATCAGGATTATTTTGTTCCAACATATTGTTCAATTCTGCTGTTATCTCGGACCTAAATTTTTGCGTTGGGTCATTATCTAACATTTTATAACATCGGTCATCATTTAATTGACGTTTTGCCTCCTGGATGTAGTCAGATTTGTTCATGACAACAACATCACTACCTTTTTCCGCAGGTTGTATAATAATTTCTTCGTTTGATCGTAAATTACGAAAAGCGGTACGTTATTAAATTGTCAAAATTTCTAGTGCTGGTTTTTATAGTTTAGGGACCCATTTTTTTAACAAATTTGTTATCATTTACATTCTCACTTTCAGAGTCACTTTCGGAGGTGATGTAGTCACCTTCCAACTTCTTAGAACCAAAATATTCTTTATTCCTCAAGCTCCTGGCAAAATTGTCTAGTTCTTCTGACAGTTTGGTTTCGTTAACGGGGCCTGCTTTAGGGCAGAAGCAGATACCTTTCGAAAGGAGCGATGTTTTCATCATCTGTCAGGTGGTGGTTTGACAAGTTTACAATAGTGTTGGAATTGTTTTCAGTTGACTGAGGTGTACGTTTGAAATGTCTATTGCGTCTTTAGGCGATCTATTCGGTTGGCGCTGGTGATATGACACCCCATCTCGATGGAATTTACGACTTTGTCGTCTGCCAAGCTTTGATTTTTTTCGAATATAGTAATATATATATATATTCAATTCAATCTCTGTTATCGATATCGCATTACATTTTTGTCCATAATTCAATCGTAGAAATCAATGGAATCATTGAAAAGAAAATTATGAAGTATGAAACTATCTTTGCTTGTGATCAGATATTTCAATACATTTAATTGGAAACATATTAGAGCGAAAGTAATAACATCTAAACTCATTGCAACTAAGGAAATTCGAATGCTTTGTTACGATAAATTAAAATAGTTTTATTTTTAAGCTTATACAATGTTTAAAAACATTATTTTATTCCTAATTGTTTAAAATAGCGCTGCAAATCTATATTTGTAATTGCATATTCTATCTTAATTAATCCGCTATAAAAATATGACAATTTTAAGTGCTTTACCACCAAAACTTATTTAGTGTGTAATAGGGTGACATTGAAATCAGACATTGTTCGTTGAATACAAGAAAAAACTTAACATATTACATGTACATATACAAAGGCAAAAAAAACCCAAATATTTACATATTTACAACAAAGAAAGCACATTTTAAAAAGTGCAGAAAATTATAATTAAATAAACGAAGCGCCTACTTTTACTTATTAAAACGTTGAACATCTATTTAAACAAGGCACTACTTTTATTGTACAATATATCTATAAACAACACATCTACTATACAAATTATATCTACCGTGTGCTGTAATAGATTCAGAAAAAAAACAGTGATCTAAAATAAAGCTCAGCTAGAGTTAAAGTTCATGAATAACTTTTCTCAATTAGCCTAACGAGTTTTCAACAAAACAATAGCAATAAATGAGTGGCAGAACTAGTTCTAATGCTCGTTTAAACCATTTCCTTAATTATTTTAACGTTTGTGAAATCTTAATTACACTCCGATTACACTTGGCAAATATAAACAGATTTATGATGCAACTTCAATTCTTAATAATCAAAACGGCAACGGTTGCGACTAAACTTCCTACAGTGAAAAAACGAGATTTTCATCGGTTGCCATGCGACATACATTTAATTCTGGAACAATCGGAAATTATTTACTTCTTTACAACGAATTATAATTAGTTTGGCAATATATCGGCATTGCACGTCTCAAAATTTTAACCAGATTAAAATTTAAGACGTTTTGTCATTACAGAAAGTTTAAGGCAAATTGATATAAATAAACGGAGCATTCGGTTCGCGCTAATTGTGAAACACGAGTCTGATGCAGAGTAGACTTGAATTTCAGACTAGTATGTTCACCTGTCGTCTTTTTCATTTTGATTCCCCATTACTCAATTTTTGAGGTCACCAGACTAGCTGGCTCCGATTCTTAAACTACCCTTTTTGACAACGTGACATCACTTTTTTGTAGGAATTTGTTGTTTACACTGATGCTGCCAACCTTGTGTTTTTCATTCTTGAATCTTATTTTATTGACTTTAGTAGTATGTTTTAAGTCTTATTGAAAACTGCAGACATCAAAATATGTTGAATGTCAAAGCCACTCCATACTCCTCAGTTGGAGAACTCTCGCTATCGGGGTCAGTTCATGACAAGTTTACGGTCATGTTGGATTAGTAAACATATCAAATCGTCTTTCTGGGTTCCTGACTCAATATTCTCTTTTCTGTAAGCGGCTTCCGGTAGGAATATTGTCAGGTCAACAGCATTGAATCCGATTACAATTTGAATCGGTTTTCAACATTCGGAATGTCTCTAGATTTACATAGGATTTGACGTTATGCATTGTGATTCCAAAATATAAGAACGTAACATAATATCTGATGCTAATGTAAACAAACACAGCTGATTGAGATGAACATGACCATATAATCGATTTCTGTGCTACTTGTGGCAATGCTTAGAGAATACCTTTGGCAAAAAGTAAGAAAGCACGATTAATCCATTCACATAAGTGCACAAGTGGCTGTTCTATTTAAATTTTATACAGTATATCTTGATGTAATTGAAAGAAATGAGAGTTCAACTTATTGTAATCAAGATGACGGTTTATACAGCCAATCCAATTTTGGAAGGGATTGCTGATGACCTGGAGTTATTTTTGAAGTGAAGCTTGTGTAAAGGAAAATATTTTCCAGGGTACCGGGTTATTGAAATCATTCAAATTGGATTCCTTTTCTTTTATTTGTAAAACGTAAACAAATTTTGTAGTCAAAAACACGATTTTGGTCAACATGGCATATCTTGACTAACATAAGGTATGAGCAAAGCTTTTTCTAGAAGGTATCGTGGTGGCTTCAAGATGAAGAACAACAGTAAAAGCATTTTTCCATTGATAATTTCTGTCATGTATTTGTAGGGACTTTGTCTCATGGGCATTTACGCCATATCCTATTACTTTTTATAACCTAGGATGCCAAACAAACAATCACGTGACAGTTTCATTTTTATCACCACATTAAAAACGCAACGAACTCGAAAATCCATTATTTACTGAGAAATATCTAGCGTCATATTTAAAGTACATTATTCCCTTTTCCAGTGATAATTCATGTTTTCAAACTATGTAATATGTACTTTCTTAAACACAAGGTAACCTTTAAATGTTTTAAGGTCAAAAGATGGTTTAAATGAATCTCCGTCAATTAAAGAAAAATAAGAAAATCTGTCCGACAGTTATTTCATATTCAAAGCAGAAAAATAAACATTTCCTCAGAGTTCCTCGTATATTCTTCGTAAATTGGGGTAATAAAAAAATTACCGATTAAGAATTGTCAAGAGCCAAGGTCAAAGCGACAAAAGAAAGCAGGTGGAAAACCATCGGAGATATTGGCGATCAAAAAAGTCCTGACTTGGTACATACATTTCAAAAGAAATGGTAGGTTAACAGTTTTTAAAGCTCGCCAAACATCCCCGTCTGATACAGCAACTGTTACTGAAAAACAGCGATTTTGGTCTAGTTTTCATAGCCTGATATCAGAAAAAGATGAACGGTGAAATATCATTCTCTCTTCGGATCATATGGAATAGCAACTGCAATATATCTTATACAAGACAATTCTTTCTGAGAGCTCCATTACGCTCGATTTCTCTAAACAACAAAGATAAGTAAAACATAAAAAAATATTTAAAAATATGCAAGTATCTCGTTTCTCCAAGACAAAATAAGTAATAAATAATAAGTTGTTGTGAGTTTCAAAAAATTTGCTACACAAACTATGTATGTTATATGTCTATTAAAATAAAAAATACTCTTTATTCTTAAAAAATGGTCTTATTTCATCGTCAATTTCATCAAGAAAAACAATAGTTACGACTCATGTTTATTGTTAAGAATATAAAAAACAATACTAGGAAAAAAGTACTTGTTTCATAAATTATCGAGGTTATCTTTTCCTGTCTAAATACATGTTGCATTAATTTTCGGAAGACTTCTTAAAGAGAGTGTATAACATATAATTGATAATACGATTGATTGATGAGTTGTTAATGTTTAGATAAACGTAAGGTAAACGCTTGAGATCCTTGGACTTCAATTTAATTAAAATTCAGTCTGAAACTGACAACTAGAGTCTAGTTCTGTAGAGCCTAGTTTTTCTGTGTGAAATCAGGTTTCTCTGAGGAAACCTACATAAACTACAGGAAACCAGGATTGAGCTTGAGAAACTAATTTGATTCTGAGCTATGTATGTATTTATATATAACACAATTATTAAATTTGTTGTTGGAAACTCGAGTTTACAACAGAAAACCTAGTTTTGCTGAAAAAAACTCTATTTTTTTTAATTTTGCTTACTATAGGGTAATTGTTGTGACTTAACATCGACATAGAACAGTTGGAGAAGGATAAATGCTTGATTTAGTAACTTCATCACTAAAAGTACAGCTTTTATCATATTACTTTTCATTTTACAAACCTTCAGTAGTTGAACTCCAGCAAAAACATTTGCCCCTGTAGATACTGCCTGACCAAGAGCATAAACTCTAGGAATCTCTAAAGAGTCATGGATTAAAATTTTCACTCCAGCTGCATCATGTGGACCTGGCATATATTCATATTGTTCTACATTGATTCTTAATTTCAATCCATTTTCCACACCTTTAACAAAGATACAAAGCAAAAACTAGTTGATTTAATTATATTTATCATAAAAACTTCAGAAATAAATTTTAGGTACATTTTAAAACAAATCAAAATAAAATTTAAATGTTGTATAAAGCAGTGTTGCCTAGCTGTAATTATGAGATAACAGAAATAACAGAAACAACTACAATCCCCGAAAATTACACTTAAATGCTACAAGCAGCAAAGCAGTAACACCAAACATTCCATCTGACTTAAAAGATCTGCAAATCTTGCATGCTACACGAAACCCATTGCAGCAATAATTTTCAATCACAAATGGATATTGCATGATTTACAAATTGAAGACTTCAAAGCCAAACCACCTGATTGCTTGTGTCAATGCCCTTACTGGATACGAGATAACCGGTGACCTAGATATCGAAGAAAACATTAAACTACGAGATATCCATTCTTAATATCCCAAATTTTATGAACCCCAGCACATCCAATGGATAACATCTTCAGAATTTTGATGGGAGGATTTGAGGATTCTGCTACGAATGGGAAGGGATAGGTAAAGCCAAATCACCTAATTTCTTGTTTCTCTTCCTCTTTTAAAAGACTGACTGGAAACGAGATAATCGGTGACCTAGATATCGTAGACAACATCAAACTACGAGATGTCCTTTCTTAAGATCCAAAAGTCCGTGCACTTCATCATATCCACTGGAAGATCAATTTCAAGTTTTTGATGGATGCATTTGTAGACTATACTTCACATGGGTAATGGAGACGTTCGATCAGATCAATTCCATTTAGTTGTGCATTTTGTATCATATCCGACGTTTGTAAACATCAAAAAAATGTTTAAATCCCACTATATTTGGAGATGCCCTCGTTGTAAAAACTCCGGCCAACCTTCATTGATATTCCGTCATTTTACATGCAGAAAAATCCTCTAACAACACAGAATTTGTGTATAAGAAACACTATCTTAGCTCTCTAGGTAAGGAGATAGGTATTGATAAGTCATCCAGTATCCTATTTAAGTCCCACTTCAATGAAAATTTCATTAAAATTTACACCCCTGTTTTAACATCCGTTTTGCATCAATGCAGATAATGGCAAATTATCTCCCTTACATCATCTGGGTACCTAAACTTAATAAGAGTCAACATTATCAGGGATTCATTGCATGGGCGTCAAGATGCAACTCTTAACCTCTTTCTAAGCTGCTTACTATTTTGCTGACTTATTTGGAGATGGCCTGAAAAGTTACTCTGCTAAAGCCTACTCCACAAGCGGCCTGAATCAGATGTGCATTTAATATAATTCTAACGATCGCCTTTAACTTTAACAGCTACCTAACACGGGAACCGATAATATTTAGAAACTTACAATACCGTATAAATTGTATTTCTACTGGTTGCAAAATTCGTGATTTCTTTCAAAATTGTTTAATTTTATCCTCGTGGACTAAATATTAGTAACTTGTAATAGTTTTTTTTGTAAAGTGCTATATAAATTATTTTTAGGGGGATGCAAGTTTTCGCGCCTTCAGAATAACCGCGAAAAATATGAAAATCACCACTTACGTGGTATATTAATATTGTATCTTCCTCATGAAAACTTGTATCCTTGGCTGATTTTGGCTTTCAATTTATATCTTTTTGATTTTGTGTTCTCCATTAACTTTTCTACAGCTTCCTATTTCTGTTTTCCCATTGTTTTTATTTTATCTGTACTGAAGAGACATAAATTTTTCAAATACAGTGTAATCTCTTGCCATAGCATACACACTTTTGATTTTTCTACTCTCGATGCAACTCTGTCACTCATCCAATCAACTGAAAATTATCTACTTAGTTTCGTACTTAGATTTGTTATTGTACATATTTAACTTCCCAATTGTGAAATTTCCCTTTCTTAGCAGCAATATAAAACTACCTCTCCAGCGTATGGAGTGTACATATGACGGATGATTCGTAACTGTCGAGCATGTGATTTATACAGTGATTTCTTTTAATGAAGCAAAATCATTTCCCAAAAGCAGCTGAGTCTGGGATTTATTCCACCTTTGATACTTCATCCCTTCACAAATTCAATGGCCGTCACCACGATACAGCGAAATTCGAAACACGTGCATGCTTCTATAAACGGCATAAAACAACAATGTGCATGATCTGGGTGTTATCCGTCAATCAATCGCACATCAATCATATACGATATGCATGTATACGTCCCGAATAATGATTGAAGGGGGCGTTTACAAAAAAATCATGACGCGATTTATAATAAAAAGATGTAAATGGCTAGGTGAATATCATTTGTACCTGATATGTATATCGCATATGATTCAGGTACCTTAAATTGACAGATAACACACAGATGGTGCACATTATTTGTTGAAACGCGCATATCTTTCAAATTTCGCTGTATCATTGAGATATATTACGTGTCGGTGTTCAACATGGAAGCGGTCATTTTATGTGGAATATACGTGTTATGACTTACCCTGGATTGACTCATTTATCGTTTGACAGTTGCGACTAGAAGAGCAGTACATGCTTACCCTTCCCCAGGAACTGATGTCACCCTCGTTTTCAATGGCAGTTCACTCTATATACGTATTTATAAATGTATTTTTTTTTGTGTGCTTTGAAACTGTCTCTCATGTCTCTGTTTTTCTGTATTGTCGTTTTGCCATGTGTCTGGATTTTTGTAATAACCACCTCTTTGTTCCTTCGGTACATGATTGTATTCTATTACCGTTGTTTTAATTCTTTGCCTTCATTTGTTCATTTGTAACGAATAGAAGAATACCAAACGGCTGTAGAGATCAGATAATTGGCATTAAGTGAAGGAAAATAGTCCTATTTATTTCAAGTTTACATTCCAATAAGCCTACTATCAGTGAAAATATTCTATATACCTTAAACTGAAATCGTAAGACTTCAACACGATTTCTCAACATTTTTTAAAGAAATTTTTCAAATTTATAAGAAAAATTTTCTTCCTGTTTGAAATCTAAATAGCCACGATACTACAACACTTGAAAAATTTACACTACAATCGAATTTAATAAGCTATATGGACATTTATCTGCACTAGTGGGTTAGGCAGGAAATGTTAATTGCCGGTAGAACTTAATACGATTAAATCTTTAAATATAGCTACATTTATGCTTTATCACAAAATTTAATCAACATTCTCACAGATCCTTTATAAATTATTAAAATCATTATCTAAGTATGATAATATCATAATTGAAATAAACCTATAGGACTGCCATCGGGAAATGTTTACCACAAATACAAATTTACCAGGTGATGAAACATAACCATCGTTCGAATTCCAAGTGAAACAGACACCGTGATCTGTAAGAACTTTTGTGAAGTCACTAGAACTACAAGGTTCTCCTTTCCAAGAACAACTGAAAACAAACAAAATATACAACTAAATATCTGCATTGAAAAGTAATGAAAAACATCCACTAATATAAAAAAAAATTCCTTGAATGGAAAGTAATATTTTTGGCCTTATTTTTTTTTTTTTTTTAATTTTTATTTATTTTTTTTTCTTTTTGTCCTATTCCTCAATTGTTTTATTCGAGGAGTAATTGAGAGACATACATTTTTATAAGTGACAAACACAAACATTGGCCACGTCTTTTTTCTGAGGGGGCTTGATAAAGCATCATTATCACAATTTTGTCGATGAATAAATAACGAATTTGCTATACCCATTTTTTCTATTGAAATGCTTGAACCACGTCAGGACCACTGCGGTTGACAATTATCCGTAGGTGTTGCATCTGCTTTGTCTTTTTAACATTTGGATTTCGGCTCTAGATCGGTAATTTTTCTTGTTATCCGTATTCACAAATGACAAATAAATGGCATTGACATTGTTAGAAGATAATTATCTTATTGGTAATTTGTTCTTTATCAGTCTTTCCACATATTTCGGTCTATGGATTTCCAATATTTTGATTTTATCTGCACTGAAGAGACAAAAGTTGTCGAAATGCGCATATGCAGAATCCAAATTAACAGCAACTTCGGTATTATGTTATTTAAACAAAAAGACTTATTCAAACGTGGCTCTCATACTTTCATGTTTATTTATTACCACACATTTTACTATATATCGTTATAGATTGTATTGTCATTGAATATTGAATTATTGAAACCTTCTGGAGATCCAATTAACCTTGTAATATAGAATGTTTCCTTCGAGATTTGAAATGAATATTAAAAAGAATCTATATCTATATCTAATATTATGACAGCGATTGCAAACATTGTATGACAATTTCCTCGCTAGATATTACAAAAATAAAATGTTTTACCTTTTATGAAAGAGTGTGAAACAATCATTACATTAGTAAAGCTAACAACCATTTGACAGTGAATGAAAGAAATCCCTAATGAGCAAATAAAACAGCCTTTATATGTTATTGAGCACAGGATTTTTTATATGATGTCTTTGATATCATTTTATGATATCTTGAGAAACAATACCAGCGAGTGCTGGGAAATTAATGCCACCCCCGTTTCCTAATTATAAACTATTTACTTTTTTATTTGAATGTGCTTTATTCAAAAATATTCATAGCATGGAACTTGGGTATTTCTGAATTTTTAAACAAAAACCTGAATATTGCAGTTACTTTAAATTTATTTGAATGTGACACGTCCATAAGTCTGAATAAAACTGTAAAATGAGTTTGCAATATCTAAATTTTACAATTTTTTTAGAACTAAGGAGTATCTACTTCATGCATAGCTCTGTCCTTACATGTAGCTGAATTTTGGCTTTCCTCTTTAGATCCTTTCGGTTACTTGTTCTCTATCAGCTTTTACACGTTTTCGGTAAATTGGACTTCCAAATATTTTGGTCTGGTCTGCACTAATGAGACAGACGTTGTCGAAATGCGCATATGCGGAATATAAATTAATGGTAACTTCGGTATTTTGCTATTTATTAAATAACAAAACATCGAAAATAACTTTAAACCTTAGTTATAGAGATGACGATTGAGACAATATAAGTTTAATAATAGTACTGATAAAATCTCAATATTTTGATAGACGAAAATTCCAAAAATACCTGGAGTACCTACCTAAATATAAAATCGTTTATTTCGTGTGCGGTATTCAGATACAAATAATCTAAGGTGATGTTCCTGTATCTACTGTCTTGTAACATTGATTCTAAACCATCTTCTGTTGAATACATGTTTTCTATCAATCGGTACAAACCATGTTCTGAAGCTAATGATGCTCTATATCAAAAAGATAAGTCATTGTAGAGTACAGTATATAGTTACACATACATGAAACTGTCTAGAATACATGTTTTCTATCAATCGGTACAAACCATGTTCTGTAGCTAATGATGCTCTTTATCAAAAAGATAAGTCATCATAGAATACAATATACAGTATATGAAACTGTTTAGAATACATAATTGCAACGTTTTACTACACTACCAGTTGTAGATAAGTACCAGTTATCTTTAAAATTATATTCTTATACGAGTTACTTTTGATGTTAGCAGTAAGCATCTCCCATGACCTGAAGATCACAAAATGCTTTACGTGGTATTTTGAAGCACACTTTAAGTGTAAGTCTAAAGTTATCTTCTTTGGTATCCAGAAAAACCTGGATTATATCTACTATGTAAAAGTGGTACATATTTTACAATTATAGACTATTGATGGAGGCATTTATTGACATGAAAAATGTATATTGGACGAGGAAGTAATCCGAGTGTCAATATACTTTTTTATGTATTGACCGCATTCAATAGGCTACAATTGTTTTATTATAAATTTTGTTTTCATATTTTTTTAGATAAGTAAATTGTTCTACAAATTTCAAAATGATTAAGGACTTGAAACTAACAAGCATGGATAAAATTTGACCATGAATCAACAACTATAAATTCTAAATTTCCAATTAGTGTAACTAGACACTGAAACATACTTTCATGCACATCCTAAAATGGCAGATCATGCAATATTTAGAAAAATTAAGTTTTTTGCCAGTGTTCTTTTTTTATTGTTTGCTCTTGTATGTTCCATTTAGAGTCTTGGAACCAAATCTACTCGGTATCAAATAAATATAGACTAGACCAATAAATCATCTATAAGAAAACATTTCTTTTAATCAAATAATTTTAAATGTCCATTCTAGTCTTTTATCAATTACATAATGTGAATGCAACACTGATCTATTTTTCGCACGAAGTCAATACGTGAAATCTATTCGGCTTTTTATTGACAACTCCCGGAAATATACATGATCATGTGACCACTTTTTAACAAAGCACAGTACTCTAAAAATATCAGAAAATAATAATAAAAATACCTATGCTTCTGACTTCATAATTACAAACGTGATTTCGACTTTCCAATTGCGAACTTTCCATTTTTGACTTGTGATATACCAAGATTTCCAGGATATAGAGTCAACTAATTCCCTACTGTCATTCTTGTAATGTGTACTTCGATTTCGTCATCAGGTCGAAAGAACTATTTCAAAAGCATTTTATCCACGGTAATGTTCAATCAATGTTTACATTGTTACTCAAAAAGTATCATGGTAATCCGTTATCCAGATGATATTCTTTTATTGAATAATCCTGAATCAAGGAATTGGCTTTATCTTATATACCTAATAAACTCGAAGTTAAAGAGCTCATTGATACACTATCATTAATATCATATTTTACGAAAGGATATGGAGTGAATGAACATGAGACAATAACACATATGTTAACTCCAACTGCAATAATTTTAATCAGCTACACGAAATAAGAATAATCAGTAATATAAAATATAGCTAAGGACAAAACGACGATGGAGGGAGCTAAACCTTAGGTTTTAGAATTTACATAAATTTAGATAATAGTAATTGAACAAAGTGAACACATGAGATATAATCTCATGTACAAGTACACCATATCTAAGAAAAATAAAGAGCACGCATCTCTAACACGGAGAATTGTTTCACCACCTCCACATTGCATTCAAAGATATCATACATACATCCATTTCTTTATTTATAAACATTATGGATGATAAAGTATTATTAACGAGATGCTCCTCTTTATCTAGACCAATTTTTTTCACGTTTTTAGCGCAGATAAACTGATATTAAAAAAATCGAAATATCTGCTTGACATATAAGAATTGAGATCATTATAACACTGTAACAGCATGAAAAGATTTGACTTCTCCATACTTTATACCTTCATTACCAATCAACAACTGAAATCCAAACTTAAAGATATAATTTATTGATGAGAACGGCAGACGAAGCTATAAGTATATGTAGGTACTCCAACGAAGAATTTTGTAAGCAAAGTATAAGGATTGATAAGTTTTCTTGCACAAATACATAATGATGACATGGTGCATGAAGATGTGCGCTTAGTGTTGTATTTAAATTATATTCATACTTTTCAACAGTAAAGTTTCAAATAGATTCATGAATGCACGTAGGTGCACGGCAATTTTAACTTTTACTTGTTTTTGCAGTTTTCGTGAATTTTCTTCGCAGTTAATCTCAATTTGTGGCAAAAGCGCCGCAACTCCAAATAATTTTGAACCAGTTTTTCCTCAGCTCTCAATGGAACTGGTAAATGTGAAGAAAAAAAATACCAGAAGTGGAAAAATTGTAATTTTTTAATGATCGTTATTTCTCCTTCATCTAAATTTTTGGGGGATTAAAAGTTCAATTTCTTATTATTAAAGCAGATAACTATCTTTTTACACCGTTATATTCATTCAATGCGAACATTCAATTTTTTCGTTGGAGTACCTTATATATGATTATAGGCAGAGAACAAGCCTTCTTTCTAAAATACGACTAAAACTTACAGAAAAAATACACAGAGAAAGAAGTGATTGAAATGTTAGAGTTTCTGATAGACAATATATTTTTCCTGTTTGGAGGGCTTGCTTTTTAATAGACCATCGAAATTCTAATTGGCACAAACTGTACATCTCTCTTAACCAATCTGTTTTTCCACTCTTATGAGGCTGAATTTGTTGAACGGCTTCTTCAAAATAAAGATTAAAAAACCGGCCCAGTACTTTAATTTCAGCTTTAAAAAGATGATATTTTATCACTATATCATCTTATCCATCAAAAACAGCTCGAAATTAAGGATACTACAGTTACTTCCACGTCGGCCTCGTTCCTTGACCTTTATCTTGAAAAGAGGTACACTACAAACTAGGCTGAATGACAATGCGATGACTTCACTTTTCCAGTAGTCAACTTTAATTCCTTTTTTGTAGGAGCATTCAAAAAAGGCCAGCATATGTAGTTTACATCTCATAACTCATTCGGCACTCAATATCAAGGGCCTGTGGTCAATCCAGTTACTTCCTTGATAGAGCTCGGTTGCATACAAATAGACTACTTAAGCAATGATGTGTTACCAATAACTTAAACTTATCACTACAGAAGTTTTACAGTCTTGGGATATATGTTTCCCAGATGACAGCAGATCTTTCCTTTTATAATATTAGTTTGTTTTTACTCTACCGGATTTGACTTTACTACTGGAGTTGATATGTTGAACACGGTGGGTGTCTTATGAGAGGAAGGAGATGCTTACACTATCGGTGCACCTGATCTCACCAATGGTTTTCATAGGATCAGTGTTGTTCATCTGTATGTGTGTCTTCATTTTTCTTTTCTGTCCCGTGCGCACGTGGTGTACATGTTTCTTGGTTGTCCCGGGATTGTTCTTTTTTGACTGACAATCGGTTCAAATCTTTCATTAATTTCTATTGGTGGAGAATAAAATATAGTGTAGACAAATCAAATGATTAAATGATATTGCAGTAGTGTAATTGCACCGGAGATAGATATTCCAACAAATCTTACAAGTTTGTGAATCTTATTTTATCCCACTCATGATATATCTGCGGTTAATAATGAAGTTAGGAGCAATGACATCCTAATTTTTATAACACTTTTAATGAGCTCATTTACTTACTTGAATGCATTTTGATTACATATTGTGACAGCAGGAAACTGTAGTGTTTTGTTATAGTTTACTCCAACGTTTACTGTTACTGGCCAGTCATAGTAGTATATAACCCTGTCAATTATTTGGTATACTAAGGCAGAAAAGCAGGCAAGAATCAGTACCAACCATAGAAGTCTGAAACAAAATTAATTACAAATATAAATTTTACAGTTTTAGTAATATATACATATGTGTTATGGTCTCATGTTCATTTACTCCATATCCTTTCATAAAATATTTAAGAACCTGAAAAGAAAAATTGAAATTTGCTTCCAGAAAAAATTAAATTAAATTCTTTGTATAGAATTTAATTTACATCTTATAATAAGCAGGAGATGCTTACTCTACCGGTGCACCTGATCTCACCCATGATTTTTTATTGGGTCCTTGTTGTTCATCTTTGTGTGTGTGTGTCTTCATTTTTCTTTTCTGTGCCGTTGTTCTCTGTTTCTTTGTTGTTTCAGATTTTGCCATTGTTCTTGGATTGTTCGTTTTGGATTGACGGTTTTCACTTACTTTAGTTGATTTTTGGCATTAGATCTTTTTATATAACTATTTACTTCTAGAATAACCTAGTTTTAGCTAATATGTGTATCAACGCATTGATTACAGTAACTATCCAGCGACGGCAAACTTTCCTATCTGAGAGATGTAATTTTAGAAACACATAGAAAAAACATTGTTGATAATTGATTGACAGGTTGGGTATGTAAAAAGATTGTTTGACAGAAATGTCTTTAGATGATTTTACATTTGGTGGAATAGTATTTTTCTAAAAAAAAAATTTTTTCATGACAGTACTGCCAATCAAATACTCCATATACACCGTCTTCGTAGTATGCTATAAACATTCTAAAACAATGAGTAAGTTGTGTGTTTTTTTTTCTCTGCAAGCAGTTTTTCGGAACGTCGGCTTGCTGTTCTTTAATAGATATTGGTCCCTTGTGGAAAATTGAAGTTTTCTTATTCAACATTCTTTTTTACTTAGTACTGGGATGATCATTTCTTTCAACTGTCTACGACCTTTCAATAGTAATTGCTGTTTAGTTGCTACCGGACACTACGTATACCGCAATGGAAGGAGAGGTTTGGTATGACATAAAACTGGTTTTACCCACCATTTCTTTTGAAATGACTGCACCAAGTCTGGACCATTGCGGTCGACAATTTTTTTCCGGAGGTTTCCATCCGATCTGATGAACTTCGACTCTTGGTAGCTCTTTTCGGTAATTTTGTTATTACGCCCATTTGACCAATAAAGGACAGTAATTCCTATTTGGGTATTTAGATTATATTCAAAATTGCCATGTGAGTAGATCTTGCTATGCTGAACATTTTTGTAATGAAACTTAATCTTTACCTCAAACTGTTTTTGATACCTTTATCTCAAGCTGTTTTTGAAAAATAAGGCAAAATATATAAAATTACAAAGAATTTGACCAATGAAGGGCAACAACTCCTATATTGGTATTTAGATTTTTCTTTAAAATTACCATGTGGGTAGAACCCCTTATGAGAAACATTTTGCAATTTAAATTTAACCTCTATCTGTTATAATTTTTTTATAGAAAATCAAACCACCAAAATTTAGAAAATTATACTGAAAAAGGGCAATAACTCTAAAATGGGCTTAAGATTTTCTTCTCAATTGCAGGATGAGTATATCTTGTCATGCTTATTATTTTTAACTTAGTAAGATTTTTGATATCTGCAACGGTTTTATGGTTATTTGCAAAATACAGCCATTTTTTGTTCTATTTTTAAGAGATATAAATGATTTAAAAATTTGGCAGAAAACTGAATTCCTCTGAATTTTTCATTGGTTCACCATTACCGAAGTTTGAACATAAATGTATCTGACAAAACAGATGTAATAATTTTTTTACAAAATACTTAGAAAAGTGTATAAACTGAAATCTAGGATTAAAAACAAAGGGTCTATTGGCAAAAAATGTAATCCTTTCAAATGAATAAAGCAGAGGATTCCGCTAATCTTACCGAAATTCCTAAACATGAGGAGGGAACCTCCTTAAGTCAAATATTTTTTTAAGAAATACTTTACGTGTTTTTGGACTTCATTTAGATAGGAAGCAAGCTTAAGAAATATGAAATTTCAAATGCAATGTACAGAAATAATAGTAAATTTAACTTCAGAATATGACCAGTTAGAAATTACGTGACTGCACAATTCTATATTACATAAAAAGACATTTCAAACAAAAAAGCTTGTTAAATTTTATCGCTTACCCAAGCACTTCACAATGTTTTTATTGGTCTGTTTAATTAAGTTTACAAAACGAAGTTGGGAGACTATTTTTTTATTTTATTTTATTTTTTTCTTTATTTTTTTTTATTTAAGTTTCCCAAATGAAGACAAGACTTTGTATTTGTTGTGTTCCTTATTATTATTCTTCCATATTTCTTTCTTTTTGTTCCTCCTGCACCTGTCTGAACCATATTACAGAAACTATGAGACATAGAACTTTTAAATTTTGCAGGATATATATGTCTTAATGCAATCAATAAAATCTCTTCCTAAAGGGTTCATTAAGAGTTCCTTAAGGGAGCTATAAAAAGGTGCCGTCTTCTTTAGCTATTCAAAAGGGAAATTACATTTTGAATGATTTTCTCTATTTTCACTGTATCTCAAATATCATAACTACCTCCATAAAACTTCACAGGACGGTTGTGTCTCATGTACGTTGGAGTTTGACTGCAACGGAAAATTTCAATACAACTCTCGTTGCCATGGAAACCATACTGAAAATTGGATATTTAGAGAAAATCGTATTGTATTTTGATTAAAGCAATATGTATTCTCCAGGTAATATCCTTGCCATTTGTTTTAGAGCGGGTTTTGTAGCATTTAGGTTGTTGTGAAAACCAACCAAAATCTTAAAAGAGAAAAAATGCTTTCATATATGAGCGTGCTCTTATTTCAACATTATTCAAGAAAAAATTGACAAGGGAACCCCTGCAATTTCTGATGATGCAAAGAAATGGGCTATTACTCTTCTTTTTATTCCAGCTGTAATGAACTTGTGCGAAGTGGATCACAGAGAACATTAGATCTAAAACTGTGAAATTGGTAGGATGCTTGCCCAATATGCAGTCAATCTTTTTTTTTCTTCAAGAGTCCATTAAGATTACATTTCGAGCTCAAAAATGGTTGTCTACCTAAGAGGGGAAATGACATTTGGATTGTTTTTCATGATTTCTCGAAGACTAGTTATTTTCCCTATTTCCATGAAACCGCATAGGAAGTTTGTGAGTCGTTCAACTTCAAGTTCTAAAGCATAGGGAATTTCAGATTGTAGCTGTTCTAGTGATACTGAAAATATTGAGAACAGCGTTTTTTAAACTTCAAGTTATATTTTGATTTCACCAAATAAAATTAATTTATAACCCATGCGAAGTTTTAAGGCGAGTCTCTTAGCCTAGATATCCGATATTCGCTATGGGAGTTTTTTAAAAAAAACTTTTGTGTTTCGCTCTACGAACAGATATAACTTGTTATGTTCATTTTAACATAATTCCAATTGCTATTGCAACGTCCAATTTCATTGTTCAACGTCACGAACAACAAATAAGTTATTTTCTCGATAAACACTTCTTGACTATTAATACACTCCGAGGAAAAAAAGTGCAGAATATGGCGACATCAAATTCAATGACAACATGGTTTTAAGTTTAAATGATTGAAATTATAAAAAATAAAAATAATTTTGGAAAGGTTATGAATGAGTAAACGTGGACTTTCACTCACAAGCTTTACATAGGACTTTATTCAGTTTGTAAGTGAGTTGGTCTCGTTTACACGTCGACAAACTCCTTCATGATTACTTTTATTTCTATAAAAGTAAATTTGCATTTATCTTGAATATTTTCGTTCCTAGACGGGGATTTTCAAATGGTGATATGTCGAAACAGCAAAATAGATTTTTGCACCGTTAGCTGATTACATAACAGCAATTTGTATTAATTACGAATTTTAATCCATTGAGTTTTACAATTAAATACATATGGCAATTGGCAAATAAACAAAACATATTTTCTGGATGTAATTATGGTTATTTAAGGCAAATAAAGAAAATCAATTTTTAGTTTAACTAGACAATAACGTTATCACGATTTTTCGTTTTAGTCATCAATTATGCAATTTCCAATTTCTGCCGGATTTTACATGTTCAACACGGCGATTGTTTTTAAGAAAGAGGAGGTGTTTACTCTACAGGTGTACCTGATCTCGCCCTTGGACTATATTTGGGCCTGTGTTATTAGTCTGCATGTGTACCATTTTTTTTCTTTTGTGTACTTTACTGATGTGATGTCTCAGTATCTTGGTGTTTCCGATGTTGCCGTTGTTCTGGATTATTCTTTTTTAGACTTGACGTACTTAACCATTCGGCCATTAAAACGTTAAATGTAAGGATTTTTTTTGTGGAAGGCGACAATTTTCACGATACACTTGATTTAAAAGTGTCAAGACAATAGAAAATCTTCTGTCTCTTTATAACTTTTAACCTTTGTATCGAAAAAAAATTTGTCACGTATATATTCCTTCATTCTTATCTTTAACAGAAATAGAGTAATACATGACTTCAATTATGCAATATACACTGATTAACAATGAAGGGATATGGAGTAAATGCAAATGAGACAAAGTCTCTACAAATACATGGTTATAATAAGCAATGGAACAACGCTTTTATTGTTGTTCTTCATCATGAAGTCATTATAAGCCTTCAACAATGAGCTTTACTCATACCTAATAGCAAGTTCAAGACGGCCCCTAGCACCGGTTTGAGCGGAATTCATTGCTAATTGTCGAGCAACGCTACCTCCATGCTTTTTAACCTAATGATCCATGGTTGCGGGATCGTCAACAAACATAAATGATGTCCGAATTCATGAGAAAACATCAACTTGTTAAAACTGATAAAACTTAACAAAATTTGATTCCAGTCTCAGGATGATTAAAATCGATACTAGCCATCACGATGGTTATAAATTTTGAAACATTTTTCCCTCTTGTGTGTTTTGTCATTGCAAAACACTTTTTGATATTCTTATTTCTAGTTTTAAACTAATGCTTTAGTTTATAATCAAAGACTGAAGGTCTTGAAAGTTGTCAATAAAGAGAAAAGAAAACAATGCAAAACTTAGAGTTTTGTGACAAGTAAAAAATAAACAAGCCTTGACACATGAAATGACATGCATGCCAGAGTAAAAACTTAAACATAAAATGTTATGGTTAATCAAATACCGGTAATCAAGATGTCTTTACAATATATGATGTTTTCCGAATTCAATGGAATTGTTGCAAATGATTGACTCGGTATGTAATAAAATCTAGGAACATTTTTACATTTAAATGATATCTAAAGATAGAGATATAGAGTACAGCGTTGATAGCCATCACGATTGTTATAAATTTTGAAACATTTTCCCCATAGAAAGAGAATTTCCCCCATAGAATATATTCAAGCGCATGGGACAATTAAAAATGTGTTAAGCCGTTCATAAACCCGTAATTTAGATAAATAAATGTATATGATTTCGGTGTCTTTACAGAGGATAAGAAGCACACATTGATTATATTTGTACATTTATTCGACTATTGTTTGAGGGAAGTTGATATTTATATGTCAACAGTATCCAAGGATATAAATATCGATCAGTCAAAAAAGATTAATTTTGTACAATATCCATTTAGAGTTGAAGTTGTGTTGAAGAGTTTTCCTGGAGTATTTTGTTCTTCAGTTATAATAACAAAGAGAAGGAAGCTTAAAGCTTCAGGCCACCAAAATGACAAATAATTTTCGAACTAGCTAATATCGATGTGTCAAATTATACTCTAAATATTAATTAAATCGATAAAGCCACTTTTCTGTATAATGCTGTAAACTTCTGGATTTAAGCCTTAGGAATCATTGTTTCAGATGTCAGACTACGATAAGTACTACATGTTACTCATACTTCATGTCTCAGATGTATATACTTTATAATTATGTCGTGTATCGTTCCAAGAAGGCGTCATAGATCTCGTACTGTTATTGGACAGTTCGTTTCCATAGCACAACAGTCTTTTGAAGACTATTTTCATTCCCTGACTAAGAATAACAGTAACTTTGTAATAAGGAGGCAATAACCATTGAGGTATCAAACGAAAGAAAAAATCTTACATTGACTGTAATGCTCATTTCAGTATTCCTTTTTAGTATCGACATCTCAATTTCCATTTTTGGGGGAAAATTGGGTTCTATTAGTTATATTTTTAAAACCAAAATAATGTTAACAGCACTACAGATAGCTGAATTCTGTTTACTTTATCTTAACTATCAACTTGGAACGATGGGTGTCAAAATATGTAAGACACGAGTTGTCGAAGCAGAGTTCATCAACAAGCAAGAAAAAATGCTCGTTTGAATAGAACAACAGAAAAAAGTACAAAAGCATGTTGGGTATGATCTCCATTTGAAATCAGGAGAATTTCCTAAAGGAATTTTTTATTGTTGTACATGTCTTATTTCACCTAAAACAAATGCTAAATATGATCATCAATTCCTACAAATATATGTTTTATATCTGAAAAACTAAAAAAAAACCAAAGAAATATCGTAAAACAAAAAAAAATCGATGTTGTATTGAAAATATTATAACCACATATCTGTATCATCAGTCACAATCACAAAATAAACAGTTGTTGAAAGCAGGAAAGACATTTTATGTTTCTGATCTCTGTACATTTTGACTGGTCTTAATTCAAATGATGGACAACTGACAATAACATATTGACATAGTCACATAGCTATCTCTATGACAATGCGTAGTACTTATTGCATTTCATGATATTTCCTAGAACATAAATGTTACATATCAACATATTCTAACACGGGAGATTTTAGAAAATGATAATATAGAATATGCATCCCTTTTTTGCTGTTTTAAATTTTCCACCAAAATAAAATTAAATATATAAACTATTGTTCTACATGTCAAGTATTGCATTATGTTTTAAGCCGTGCTAGCAGCTTGTATAATTGTTATGTGGTAGAAACGACCAATAAATTATTTTAAATTGTAAAGTCAGCAAAGATAAAACAAAATTAGCTCAAAATTAACTTTTATTAAGATGAAAAAAAACAATAATTTCACGAATTAAGTATACAATAAATGACTTATCTGACAATAATGAAGTCCAAGTAATAATCCAAATGAATAGTTCACTTAATTCCACCAATAAATGTCCAATAGAATAATCCTTATAATCCTCACTAAATAGTTGATAATAGATTCACAATAATTGATGTCGATTTCCAATACGAAAGATGTGCGTGAAAATCCTATATAAACTAATTAATCCTGTATAAACTTATTAAACTGACTGACTTAATCCTTTTCGGCTACCTCATATAAATGCATTTATTATTTCTAGAAAAATCTATCCACATGATATAACTAGAGCATTCTAATCAACTGACAATCACATGACTAGAATGATTATGTAAGGAAAACCTCTAGAAAATTCTATGTGTTAAATATCAAATTTAAATTCTAGAAATTTCTATATGTTCTAAGGTGAAATAACCTTGACCCTTGTTTATTGTAAACAAGTTACATAACTAGGCCAAACAAATTACATAATATTAAGGCCGTACAAAATAAAAACAATGAATAAAATGCATTATAGAATATTTACAACATTTAATTACCTATAACATTACAACATTTAATTACCTATAACACCTCCCCCCAAAAGAAAATGTTTGAATGCAATGAAAAACATTTAAAATAAACAATGAGGTGTTACGAAATTTATCAAACTCTTGACAATGCGTCTGCAATGACATTATCTTTTCCTTTAATATGTCTTATGTCTAGATTAAAACCTTGTAAAGTCAAACTCCACCTCAAAAGTTTTTGATTTTTATCTTTTATTTTATGAATAAATTTAAGAGGGTTGTGATCAGTATATACAATGATAGGCTGAATTGAAGCTGTAACATAAATTTCAAAATGTTGTAAAGCCAAAATCAGAGACAAACATTCTTTTTCAATGGTGGAGTAATTCCTCTGGTGTTTATTAAATTTTCTAGAAAAATAACAAATAGGATGGTCTATACCATCTTTACCTTCTTGTAATAAAACACCGCCAGCAGCAACATCACTGGCATCTACTGCTAACTTAAATTGACAATCAAAATTAGGTGTTGCTAAAACTGGCGCACTTTCTAGGATGGCTTTTAGTTCTTCAATGACTCATCACAACTTTTAGACCAAAAAAATTTACATTTTTTCTCAATAGTTTAGTCAAAGACTCACTAATCGAAAAAAAGTTTTGACAAAATTTTCTATAATATCCAACCATTCCCAGAAAACACATCAATTGTTTCTTATTCTCAGGTTTAGGAAAACTTGAAATAGCACTTATTTTAGCATCAATAGGTTTGACCTACAACATGTCCTAAATAATTAACATAAGCACATCCAAATTCACTCTTGGAGAGGTAGACTGTTAACACAGCACTGCTTAAACGTTCAAAAAAAGTTCGGAGTATCTGAAGATGTTCTTTCCAAAACAACGGCAGTAGAATACCGAAGGAACAAAGCATAAGATTACACAAATCAAAGTCCAGAGACAAGGCAAAAGCAAGAACACAAAAAGACGGAAGACCAAAGACACCACATGCCCACAAAACACACGAACGTTACATATACAACACAAAAAACTAAAGCACTAACAGTGTGAACTCTCAATAAACAAGAGTGACATCAGGTGCCCCGGAAGGGTAAGCATGTCCTGCTCTGTACACAGCACCCGTCACACGGTCAGTGAGGCATATGTTTTGAAGGATCTGTTAGGTTACTGATTGGTTATTGTCATTTCTAACCCTGAGACAATACCAATTGAGAACCATGGTACATGTAACTTCTCTAACCCTCAAACAGTACCAAGGTGAAATTTGAAAAGCTTTTGTAATCACTTCAGTAGTCAAACATGGACAGGGACAAATCGGTACCACATACATCACTGACGAAGACAAAACTAAAATTTAACAAGACAACACAAAAAACTAAAGTGTCACTATATATAAGAATGTCATCAATGTATGCTTCACAACCGTCAATTCCAGAAATAACACTGTTAATGAGACGCTGAAAAGTTGCCGGCGAAATTTTTCATGCCAAAAGCCATCACTTTGTATTGGAATAGTCCATCGGGTGTAACAAAAGCGGAAAGTTCTTTTGCACGCTCTGTAAGAGGAACTTGATAAAATCCTTTCAACAGGTCATTTTTTGTAATGAATTTAGCATTTCCAATTTTATCAATACAGTCATCAATGCGCCGATTTGGAAATGAGTCAGTTTTTTATAACATTGTTTAATTTTCTATAGTCCGTACATATACGATAAGTTCCATCAGGTTTTGGCACTAGAATACAAGGCGAGCTCCAATTGCTTTTGCTAGGTTCAATAAAGTCATTTTTTAACAAATACAGAATTTCGTCATGCAGGTACTTTTGTTTGATCGGATTCAGTCGATATGGATGCTTTATCGGCACTGAATCACAAACATCAACGTCATGAAATATTTTATCAGTTCGTGTTGAAATGTCCGGAAACAAATGTTCAAATTAACGGAGTAACTGTTTCAATTATTCCTTTTGAATCACTGGCAAATGTTGAAGTTTCGAATCTAAATCTTGTAGAATCTGTGAATTTTCCAGCTTCGGTGTGATAGATGGTGAATCAATCTTTTAACAAAAGTCATTTTCTGCAATGTCAGGGTCAACACTAACTATATTTACAGAATGTACAATATTTGTGCTATTTCTATCTATATAAGGTTTTATCATGTTTACATGACACAACCTATTATGTCTACGTCTGTCAGGTGTTTTAATAATATAATTTAAATCACTGATTTTCTTTTCAACAATGTATGGACCAAAATATCTGGCTTCAAGTGGCTTTCCAGGAACAGGAAGTAAAACAAGTACTTTATCACCAGGGTCAAAATTACGTTTAACATAATTTTGGTCATACCTGGCTTTCATAGATTCTTGACTGGATTTAAGATTTTTATTGGCTAGTTCACAAGCTTTTACAAGTTTAGTGCGAAAGTCTGAAACATAATCAAGGGGATTTAAATGGTCTTTTTCATCAGATAAAATCTTCTCGCTTAAAAGTTAAAGTGGACCCCTAACTGTATGTCCAAAAACTAATTCAAATGGACTAAAACCTAATGACTCCTGGACTGCTTCTCTTACAGCAAATAAAAGAAAAGAAATTCCTTCATCCCAATCTTTCTCTGTATCAAAACAATAGGTCCGCATCATATTTTTTAAGGTTTGATGAAATCTTTCTAAGGCGCCTTGACTTTCAGGGTGATATGCAGATGATCTGTACTGTTTAATGCCTAATTCATACATTACTTGTTGGAAAATGCCTGACATAAAGTTTGAACCTTGGTCTGATTGAATTGATTTAGGTAGGCCAAATAAAGTAAAAAATTTAGTTAAAGCCCTAACTATGGTCTTAGTCTTTATATTTCTTAAAGGAATAGCTTCAGGGAACCTTGTGGATGCACACATAACAGTTAACATGTACTGATTACCAGATTTAGTCTTTCGTAAAGGTCCTACACAATTTATAAATATTCTACTAAAAGGCTCCTCAAAGGCAGGTATTGGCTGAAGAGGTGCTTTTGGAATAAGTTGGTTTGGTTTCCCTACTAACTGACATGTATGACAAGACTTGCAGTAATTGGAGACATCTTTTCTAAGATTTGGCCAATAAATATAATTTAAAATTGTGTTGTAAGTCTTATTAATACCTAAGTGTCCTGACAAGGGAGTATCATGGGCCATGCTTAATATCTCAGCTCTATACACCTTTGGCACTACAATCTGATACTTTACTGTCCATTCTGCATCAGTAGATACATCAGAAGGTCTCCATTTACGCATAAGAATACCATTCTTAGTAAAATAAATGACAGGTTCTTGCAAAGATTCACTTTCATCAACAGCCCT